>JAQFXU010000240.1:0-68152 GCA_034693705.1 Spatulosminthurus flaviceps | reverse complement strand
TACTCCCGCGCACTCTGTTTTGCACATCCTTAAATGGAATTAATATGGTAGTCATGCCCTGTTATACTTCATAAAATCTGAAGATTTTGAGAATGTAAAAATTGTTAATTCAAAGTGCTTTTCATCTTTTTTTAGCCAAAGATTTGGGTTAAATATGTATGAGGAAAAATCGCATGAAGTCATGGAGTGAATATTTATTGTTATTGATTAGCTGGCTCGGAGTTGGCTCGCGCACGTATCCAGGCAAAACTTTTAAACATGATTGTTTCCAGTCTGCTGAAATAGGATTAACAGTCATATTTTACTTACCAACATTTTAGATAGCCTGTGAAACTATTTTACACATGTATTGTGGTAACCTGGTAACTAGTCGGATATTTCACACTTTCACAGCATCCATATTTCATCACGTTCCACTTTCATACATGATATTGAGCTACGAAGCTATGCATTTAGAACATTTATCCGATGATTAGTAATATTTTATGCATGTTGTACAAAGGCATCGGGTCTGTGTAGGTGGTGAGTAGTAGTACAGTTGAAAAAAATTGATGAACAGGGACTGGAGCACAAGTTGACTTTTATGAGATGTGGAATGAACACGCGCAATAAAATATTTTATGATTACTCTCAAAAGCGCCCCATTACAAAAAATGAATGCAAATCTGGTACGTTAGGTCTAATGGAAAATGCACATGTAATGTTGTAGAGTATTTGGGGACAGGACTATTCATAAAACGATGAGAACCTAAAGAAACGACTTTCTTCCTCCTCCATTTGAAGACCATACAATGGTCATGCATGGGAACCATTAGAATTGGACAAGAAATCCTGTTAAAGAAGTCGTTGTCATTTCACGTTCCAGTCGCATTTAAAAGGTTTCCTTTACTTTGTCCTGCATCATTCCCCTTTACCCTTGTTGTAATACCAACCATTCCGCAAACTATGGTCAGGGCTTCGGTTATTTTATTTTATGGCTCTTCTCCTCTTCTACTACTGCTGTTACTACTACTTGTAAGCACAAGTGCCATACTCACAAGAAGCCTGTCTGTAATAGGATAGGCAGTTAAAGCTCTAGGAATTGTGAGTGAAATATTTGGAACATAAATGAAGCTAGCTGGAATGGCTCTTAGGGAAAGTACTCCGTAAGCATTTATGTATATGTATGTAACAAAGGTATGTATGTGTATGTGCATTTGCAAATGGTTAAAATTCACGATGAGCGGTAATATACTCTAAGCTATCAGTATATCAGTATAGCTATAGGGGAGAGTGTTGCATAAAATAAATGAAGGAATTGTTGTCAATTTTACCAGCATGGCAATTTTGCCAATTCCATTCATGAGCCGTCTCTGGAAACGGCAACTGCACTATGTCTGCCATTTTCATGTTCAATCCCATTTTCCGTCCCAACCAAAGGCCCATAGGCATACTTATGAGATTGGACTTTTTAATATAAGCTGGAGTTTCCAATTCAGTATATATAGTACATATTTTGTAATTCCACACAAATTATTCTTTTTCAGTGTCCAAATGAATATATATAAAGTAAAGTGAAGGAGCGGGACAGTCGGAACAAACTGCTTTTCTGACATTAGTTATCTCCTAATAGGTTACAGATTAGGGAAAAGTAAGCGAAATATAGGAAGGATCTCATGGCTGGATATTATATAGGAAAACTTTTGCCTTGTATGTGAGAATTTCCGCTCGGAGGTACTTACGCAGTACTTATACGTGTATATATATATTAAATATATTTTCGTTAATACATATTTATGGCGTTTCTCACTGTGAATTTAATGTATAGCTTATTATGAACAACTGACACCATTACCCCTGTTCTGTAGCTCCGTCTGAAAAAATACGTTTAAAATTACACTTCGATGATTAAAATATAGATACATACTACACACGTTTGAAATGATTTTTCTCGTGCAACATATGTAAATACATTTATATACATAATATATTATAAGGGTATTTCATTTTAAAAGCTTTCGTTTCAAAATTTCATGTACATAAATAATGATAAATATATAGAAGTTGGTGATTTCTTTAGCTATATCTGTGCTTTTAAAGATAGTTTGAAAGAGTGAATGTTGAAAGGGAAGGATAATGGGGGGGGAAGTTATTTATGGCAATAAATATTATGTAGGTGTAGAATTATAGGATGATGGGGTAATCACAATTAGAAAAGCAATTTAGATTCATGAAAGCATTAATGGGTAGTTTCCCCTTGAGTTAGGAGTAGCGAAGCTGTGCTAGAGAGCGTGTCTTGTCGAGTGTACTAGACTCTAGCAACTAGAGTGACTTATTTCTTACTATATAGTAGCAATATGACTTTGTAATTTGTTATTTTCCTTGTCTTGCTCTACCCTGTCTGTGCAGTATATCTTACATTCCGTCGGGTGATGCGGAGGTTCATAAGCAGGCGTGTCTAATTCAGTTGTCTGCGACTACGACTGACGGTGTTGAAGAATATGAGGAAGAAAGGTAATTTGTTTCAGTGTTTTCTCTCTTCCTTCCCTTCTCCCTTCTTTCAACTTTCTTTTTTTTTTTTACTTTGGAAATGATTTACGTAAAAAGTGTTGGATTTCCTCTCTTGTAGATGTATGAAAATATGTATACGACGTATGTAAGTATATGGGTAAATTATGTGAGGAAGTGATTTGGATTTGTCAGTTTTGAACTTAATGTATATCTTGTGTATGGTATATAAATACTACACTTGTGATGGATAGGATAGAAAAAGTAATGGGTATATAACCCTTTTTAGTGTGGAAGTTTTTGTAATGTGATTCTCAAGTGGGGCAATATAATGAAGGAGAGAGAGAGAAAGAGAGGAAGGAGTTTGTAGCTTGGAGGAGCGTTAGAAGGGAATTCGGTGGGAGTTTGAAAAATGACTGGGATAAGAATCTGGACGGGAGTGAGTGGTGTGGTGTGATTAAGGAGAGCATGGGTTTTGTTTCTGTAGATTGGATCGCGTGAGTACCCGAACTCCAGCTGATGGAGAGGAGTCCACAGACGAGCCCGTCGGCGGCGGTGGCGTGACGACAGTGACTTCCTCACCCTCATCCTCCTCCTCAGCCTGTCCAATCAGTGGACGCTCGCAAGTTGGTCCAAATCAGGTTGGTAGTGGTGGTAGTAGTGTGAAACGGGACCAAAGTCTAGGAGGTTCTCCTCCATCCAGCGTATCCTCACCCAAGAGTGTACTGAGTGCGAACTTGAGTCCACCCAAGCATACTGAGACAAGCACAGTGTACATTAACACGTCGGAACATCACTTGACCCAATCACCCCAGCCACAAATCCAAAAAAGGGTCGTAACTCATGTAACCATATTCCCATCCCCACCGCCGGAAGTTGCCCAAGTTGTCCCAGTTGTGAAAAGAAGTACTGTCGTGAGTGGTGGTAGTAGCAGTACGACTAGTAATAGTATTAGTGTTAGTAGTAGTGCTCCAACTGGCACTGCTGCCGGTTCATCTTCTCCTCCTCCGTCGACTGGAGCTGTTCCGTCTACAGGAACTGCATCAGCTAGAGATTCTAGTGCAGCACAGGGATCGTCGCCCGAAACCGTAACCGTGACGGGAACAGCAAGTGCAACAGCAGCGGCAGCAGGAGTAACATCACCAACATCAGTGACCAATAAATCTTCAGCTGTCACCCGCTCCAATAGTGGAGACGGGAGTTTAAGTGAGGAAAATACTACTAATAATATTGCTGCTGCTAGTGGAACAGTCTTGGTGGGTGGAACTCAGAGGAAATCAGTAGAGTCAGCCAAGTTCGTAGAGGAAGAACAACAATCTGAGTCCTGTGTCGTAGTTGCGGCTTCCACTGCTTCTACCATATCCACTTCCACTACTCGTGTAGTTAGTACTTTGAGAATCGATCCAGAGAAAGTAGGAGAAAGCGCGCCAGCAGCAGGTAGTGCAAGTACAACACCACTGACTCAACCGGGAGTTCAGGAAGATATCATCAGTATGGTCGGCGTCACTAACTCTGAGAGAGAGTATCATGCTCCCGTGTCCGCAAAATCCTCCCAAGGTATCAGCAGCTCGGAAGATAGTGCTCTTCTTTTGGCAAAACATTGGGGACCTGAGAGACTTGTGGAAGTACTCAAAGAGCCTGCCAAAAGTTTAGGAATCAGTATCGTCGGAGGAAAAGTACGCCCATTAATTTCACTTCCTTCCTTTTACTATATCTCATTAATCTCTGATTAAACAGTTAGTATACAGCTTCCTTTCCAAGTCCATGGCTCATTCGTCCTTGTGTAGTTTTTTTTGGGAGGCAGAATGGTGCATGTAACTACATGTAACTTAACCCGTTGGATAAAAGTAACCTCTAAAATACCTTTTTTCCTTGTAGCTACGTACGTATATTTAGTAACCCATTTGATTTTTTTCGTTCATGTGTATTCGTGCAGTCTTTTGTTTTATTACGGTTTACCAATTACAAGCGTTTGAGTAATCCGGACGCTTTCTCCTCTTCTATAGGTTGACCTGTATAACGCTGGTCCAGATAGTGGATCAGCAATTTCGGGGATTTTTATCAAAAACGTTCTTGCCAACAGTCCTGCTGGTCGTACGGGTCAACTTAAGGTTAGCAGTCTGATTTTGTGTGTGAAAGTATTTTCAGATGTGGGCTTAATTTATGAAGGGAGCATTCCTGTAATTGAATCAACCATGAGGAAAGTGTATTTTGGTGGAAATTAGACGGGGGATCGGATCCTGGCTGTGGATGACGTCGATCTGAGGTCCGCAAGTCACGAACGAGCTGTAGAAGTAATCCGAGCTGCGGGTAATCCCGTTAGATTTCTGGTCCAGAGTTTAGTGCAATGGGTAAGTCGTAACATTTGACTGCACCTTTTTTTCTCGGCATTAAAAAAAGTTAGGGAGGATCTCAGTTTTTTAATTTTCATTATATAGTTTATCAATAATGGAGTGACAGGAAGAATAATAGTCTTATAGCGCTTCTTTAAAAAAGAATATGAAAGAAGGAAGTGTTTGAAAGAAATTTAGTCTTTTGGGTGGGGAGCTTAGCAAATTTACACGCTACGGGCTGATTTTTAATTCAAATTGCCTTCAAAAACGTTTCTGGCATTGTTGGGGTTGTTGGTGTGGCGCTTCTTTTCAGAATTTATTCACGCAGCTGCAATAGAGAATAGAAGCTGTCTTCTTTCCAGGATTGATTTATTTATTAGTTATTGGAAAATGCTTTGTGCAATATTATGCGGGGATATATATTAGAGATATGGTTTGGAAATTTCTTGAGCAAATAAGGTTGTGGGGACTTGTACATAGCAGAGGCTAAATCTGACATGTGATTTCTCGGTATGTGCTCGAAACGTCTAACTGAGATGTGGTTGTGAAACGCTTTACGGTGATGGTTTTTTCTCTGTCTTCTTTCGCATCTCTTTTCTAGTCTGACGCTTTGGGGGTGAGTATTGATGAATCGGACATTTCCAAGTCTGAAGAGACAGATACTCACACACGCTCACAATCCCAGTCCCAATCCCGGCAATCTGAAAAATCGACTAGTTCCCGGACAAAATCAGAGACTACAACGACTTCGACTACTGAGACTTCTGAAACGACTTCCTCAACTACTCGCACTGTGACTGGCACGGGCACCTCTAGCACTGGAACTTGTAGTAGCAATACAGAGAACGGTAAACATTCCGGAAGTAGCCAGAGTGAAACTATGAGCTCTAGTACTACTACGGAAGGAAACTACCCAAGTCAACGTAAGAGGTCAAGTGTGAACATTGAGAGGGGGAATGAATCCGATGAAGGAGTAGAGAATGAATTCCAACGTGAAATGTCTCCTGACGATGGACTTTTACCACCAACTGCTGCACCTGCACCCGTCTCACCTGCTCGCTCGCATAGTCCCGAACTGATTCAGGTGCCACATTAATATAATGCTAATTTTTTTCTCTGCTCACTATTTAGTTTCCTTCACTTTTTTACTATCATCACTCTTTTGCTTTCACGTCTAAATATTCTGGGGGACATTTAGCTTAATAATTCAAGTCCTTTTAGTGGTTTATATGATTAAGTATAAATATGCAACCATAAAGCACAATTTACGTTTATAATATATTGTGTCTGTTTCTTTTAAAGCTCTCTCGTTCGCTTCCGTAAACTATATATAACAGCACACGTTTCAACAAATATGGAGGGTTTCTGTTGCATTTTTTGATAATTATTTGATTGTTAGTGTTGATTTTGTATACTCGCGAAAAAAGTGGTCTAAATAGGACTTTTAGTCACAAATTAAATTATCGTTCCCATTCTTATAATCACAGCCACTATACATAGAACGTGATTCCCTTCTCTAATGACGTTATATAGTCAATAGTGACTATACCACTTACTATTCTCTAATACTTTAGCTATTATTCTTATAGATTTTTCCTCCTTCTCTTACTGTGTACATACGTATTAAATTGACTAATAGCATTAGAGGTTTTGTGACTGACGTCAAACTTGTAGTGAATTTTAATGAATTTTAGCATTACATTAACCTAATGTTCCAAGTCTCTCTAATAACAGTTCAGTCGTTAGAATAAGAGCGAGGCTCTTGAGATAGAATTATTTTTATTATAATGGTAGTTTATTGTTGTGTACATTGGAGTAGGTCTCGCAATAACTTCTATATAGTGAGCATAAATGTTCTCTTCTGTGCCGCCATGTTGTTTCATTTCCTTTAAAGTTGTATCTATTTTAATAATAATTATTACCCTTCCTTTAATAATTGTTTTTCTTTTAAATCTGCTTGTCTTGATTACAAAAAGTCGAGTCACCTTGACATAGAAATTCCTCTCACTTATTCTCTGTCCCAGGATATTTCATATTTATAGGATCTGCTCTCACAAAACATACCTATCAGTGTTCATAATCGTACGCATAACTCTTGTAGAGGCTAAACCGAATTCTAACTAACCATTCTTCTGGGCAGTAAATCCTATAGTACCTGCGTGTATAGTATTATTCACTGTATGAATAGCCAGAGTAAATGCGGATAATTTATTTAATGTATGAATATAGAGTCATGCCTAGAAAATAAGAGGGACAATTTGTATGTACAGCGCTTATTAATTTTTTTTATTTGTACAGAAAATATAATAGTAAATAAGTACATAGTCTTTGTATGCGTGTCAAATAAGTGAGCACTGCTTTTAAATCTTATTGCTTGTCAAATTGCTTGGTTTATCGCACTTGAGGCACTTGTCGTGAATGTATGAAGCATTTTGTACATATGTACAGATTTATAGATTTTTATCAGCTACTTTGCAATTTTATTTTGTGTGGGAGAGCTGCTACTTTTCAGAGCCCTTTCATACATGTATAAATATCCAACCTTGCCCTTTAATCCATGGCTCCAATAGTACTTAAAATAGATTTGAATTGGTAGTATACAAAATATTTTCATTAGTAAAAGTAAGATCTCGATTGACTACAAACAAATTATTCTATTTCGACTAACAACGATATTGATTCTAAGTGAAGAAGAAAAAGACCGTAGGTTTTGCTTTTCCATGAGGGGTTTTCACGCCTACGTGCCTCTTTCATAAATTGACAGTATAATGCTTGGTAGGAAGATAAATATACAAGGGTTTTGTTGAAGATTGGAATAGCAATAATTCATGTTCTTCTTTAATCCATTACTTGGTTGAATAGTTAAATTTCAATCATCCAATCTTCTTCAATTGTTAAAGAAAAATAATACCAATAATAGAGACGGCTGAAGCCGATTCAATGTATGTATGTATGTATGGTTTGATATCAGAATTTGAAACTTTGCTTTTTCGCCTCTGTTAAAAAAAATAGAGGGGCTATAAATAAAAGGCTTCAGATAAAAACTGAGAGCTATTAAATAAAAAAAACAATAATCAACCGAAAAAATATATTGTACTAATTCAAATCTTCAGAGAAACATTATTAGCTTTGAAGTAATAGCACTTGATGATTGCAAATAATAAGGGAAGTTTACAATGAGAATGCTGTCTGTACTTTCTTTTTTATGAGATTTTTCACCAGAAAAAAACATTTAACAATTAAACAGCAAATGACGAAGGTTAATCTTATAAAATGGAAAGAGTGAACTATACCTACAATACTAATAGGGCCATCGGAAATGTAATTAGTACAACAAATTGTGTTCAGTATCTAAGTATTAGTTACGATTTTTAAGCTGGTATGAAATTGTAATTGGGGGAGTTATCGTGCGCGCAAGTATTTAGGAGGACGAGATCTTGTGGCAGAGTCTGATGTAATTATTGTAAAAAGAAACTTTGTAATAATTGTTACTTACGTTTTAAAGGAAACGTTACACGGGAATTGATATAGTGCTTGACTTTGACTGGCTTTACTATATGGGTTGGTTTGTGGGTATATGTAAAGACCTTGAATAATAATAATTATTTCGTTGCTGAGTTTTCTCCAACAATCACTCACGTACAAACAAGGTGATGTGATACGATATATATATATGGTTTCGCACTTAATCTCATCCATTTAATTGTTCTTACTCTAATAATTATTTTTATTGTTTGACCATATATAGTTTTTTTGGTACCTTTAGTATATTATTCTTGCATATAATGTTCTGCTCTGAGACTATATAATGTTAAGGATTGTGGACACTAAAATTTTTATTAAACTGAATTGAATGGCTATCAAATGTATATGTTTCTATCATTTTTACCCTTTCCTCCTCGTAAAATTCAAGTAAAATTTTCGGTTATTATTTTTGAAACAACAAATATTTTGAGAAATATTTCATAATGATTGCTTCCTATGTATTTACAGTTTATAGATTTGTACAAACTCAGACTAGTTCATGGTTGAGGATTGTTCTGTATCAGATACATTTTAATTAGTATGTAGATTTGAATGGCGTAAAAAGCAATTGAGGCCTATAGTTGTATCCCTTGTAGCAATCTCCAATTACCATAGTTAATAATTATCACATTTTATAAATAGACTTTGTATTCGGTAGGCTGAAAAACTAATACCATTCCTATCGTAAAATTGTTTCTGTTGTTTGAGTATATAGATTTTTTTTACGAGTGTATATGGTATTAGTACTAATGAGCATAAAAATAGCATTTAGATTAATCTTAATTATCTACACGGTTGTTGTTGCGAGTTTATAAAACAAGGTGTATTTTGAAATACATAGTAAGGAGGAGCACTAAGCTATGTGACATGTTCCTATTATTAGTATTTAACCTGTATACCTGGCTTGTTCCTTAGAAAAGATAATAATAATAGTAATATTAATAATAACATTTGAGCATATACTACAAGGGAGTTTTGTACATACGAATGAAATTAATTTTCCCCGCTTTTGATTTTATTTATGTTGATTATAAGTTCGATTTTTTATTTAATTTTCTTGTGACTTGATTTGTGCTTTGGATTGCGTTGTAGGCCGTTTTCGGGATTTTTATTGTATGAGTGGTGTCGTGAAAAAATTAGGTTTATCTATACATGAATACTATTATATAGGGGAAGAGTTTAGTTCGTAGGTGCTTGATTTTTTCCAGTTTTATTAAATTTATTCTGGTTTCATATGTACGGCACAGAGGAGATCATATTTATAGTATAGTCAATGATAATGTATGAGTAATTAAATGGCAGGAAATTCTATACGTAATAGGGAGGATTTTTAATTATTATTATTATTGTAAGCGAGGAAACTTCCGAAAAAATAGGATCTCAGTTCTATATGATGGCTTAAATTTTAATTATAAGAGGAGATGGAAGGCTTTTTTGACTAGAGAATTTTCTAAGAACCTTTATTTGTAGTTGATAAATTACATCATGTACATGTATACAAAAAAACAAACAAAAAAATGAATTTTTTAATCATTCACAAATCATTCGTCTATTATATAAATGGAGAAACTGACAGGGAATTTCCCTTTTCTTTTGTATTGTAGTGAAAGGATTGAATGAGAAGACTTGGCATACAACCTCTCTCTCTCTATCTCACTCTCTCTCTCTGTCTCTCTCTCTGTCTCTGTCTCTCTCACAGAGTACTAAAGTTGAAAGAGGGAAGCAGAGGATTGTGGTGTGTAGCTTAAAATCGCGGATTGATGATGATGATGATGAGGAAAGAATCCAAGGCAAAATCAGAGTCAAGCACTAGTTTTTCGTGAGTGGGCTATTGATCCCTCCCTCCCTCTCTCTCTCTCTCTCTGTCTTCCTCTCTGTATGACTAAATGTAAAAAGTTCTACCCTGTGTGAAAACTACCTCCCTCTGGTGTGTGCTTTGAGTGTGGAAAATCCCTGGGTTATAAACCAACCAACCAACCACTACTCCAACCAATGATTACAGTCAGACTGTACAACTGCCACAGGATGTTATTCCATGGGGGAAAAACGTATAACTCTCTCACTACTACTACTACTACTGCTCTTTTTGGTGGTCATCGGGTTGGAAAAAGTTCTGAGACTTCCTCCTCTTGTCATCACTTGGTGGTCTTCGTCCATACTTATATAAATTACATGTCCTCGTCCTGGAAATTCCATGTACATAAAATATACACACGTATATAATAATAATGATTAATTATTATTGATTATTATGTATATGGAGAGGACATTAAATCCAAATATCATATGTATAAATATATATATATATATATATCTATAAATTCCAGTTTTAATATAATAAAACTAACCTACTTACTACTTACTTCATTCAGAGTGAACAATAATGTGATTCAGACTTTTGACTGTTACGTGCGTGTGTCTACATATACAACAAATTGTATGATACAATCAAGAAAAAATATGTGAAATTAATATATTGATAACAAAGGGTACATGAATGGATGTTAACAAAATGTTGACCTATAAGGGGTATGTGAGTATATATGTGCTCCTATATGCACAATATAATACTAAACTATAATCAAATATTAACTACAAACCATTCGTTTTCATTTGGTCTTTCCAATAATTACTACATAATAGGATATAAGTCAAATTTAATTCCATTAAGCTATTTATCTTAATTATTATAATGAGATAAATATAAAATATACATATTTAAAAACCAGCGTTTGCACTTCTAACAATGTTAAGCCTGTGTGTGTACAGAATGTAGAGGAGTAATTAATTATCATCTGTGTTTTTGCAATGGAGTATACATGTTGTAGTTATTGTTACTTTGTATAGTTGTTACCTACATTAATCATTGTTTCCCGCAACACATACATGTATTGTACTATATTTACTTATACCGTGTCAGTTCACAATCATAATAACATGATCACAAGTAAATACATAGAACACACCTATAAGCATGGCTATAGTGAAGAGTTGAATATGTTCATCAACGTTTAAACCCAAATGCTCAATAAGCAAAAAATAAATTATTATTATTATTAATTAGCTAATAGGTAGTAAACTCCGGAAAACATGGAATCTTAATTGGATATATTTATTTTGAATGGGGAAAGAATTTTGCGAATTTTAACGTAGTTATATTTTTAGTTAAAATACATACGTATGGGATTTTTGCTGAATGTATTTTCAACTAATGTTTGTAGAACTGAATACCAGTGTATAAATGTTCAGGCCAAAAATAATACGGAAATGCAAGGTACAAATAAATATGTGAAATTTTAATTGTTTCAAATCAACGGGAAATCCCGTCTGTGTACGTATAATCAGGATATAGATGCTTGCAAATGATTTACAGCTATGCTCAAAATTCAAATGGAAAACGATAGGTATTGGAAAAGAAATTGATACAAGGAACGTAATAGGAGAGGATGTCTAAAAAAAGATATTATTTTAGTTTTCAATGAAAAATTTCCGATGACATGAGATTTAGAGGGGTATTTGTAGGAAGGAAGGAAATGAAGCCGTAATTACCGATGTATTTTGTAGATATTGTGATATAATGTGAAAAAATTGGAGGTAAATCATATACAAAGGTTGATTGAATGTGAGGGTGTCAAGTTTATGAGTGCAATATAAACTGTAGGAAATATCAAGAGATTCTGTAGTGTAATGAATGTTGGCAGTGTACTGTTAAAGCTTCGAGCTAATTTTGAAATCTATCTATATAATATGCTCAATCACTTCCCTTCGAAGCTATGTATACTAGGATATTGTAGGATTTTCACTGTCGCCCCAATATATACACATGTATATGCATAGTACGGAACCCGCACAATCTCTACTGCAAACTGAATTTGATGCCAAGATATAGAAATAATTGATTTCAGATAAATTATAAGGTACTATGCATGTGGCTTGCGTATATACATTCGCCATTCCTTATTTTTTAGGTCATATGCAATAATAAATCTGGGGAGAATTATAACTAAAGTAGCTTAAACAGGCTCTCTCTCTCTCTCTTAGAGCCTATTCGCTCAGCTTTTTTTAGAGGAAGAGCATGTAATTATAGTTGAGTATGTTAGAATATATTGAAGACCGACATAAAGTTAAATACAGACATACGTACATTTACATACATAGCTCAAAAAACTTACTATTTAATGTAAACCAATGATAACCGAATGGTTGTATCTGTAATACCGGGAATGGTTGTAGTAAATACATTTACATACCATAAGTATGCACAATATTACAGAACAGTTAGTTCAAAAAATATTTACCTGTGTGGGTAGAAAACTCTCTCCTGTAATTAATATTATAAACTGGAATATTCCGTGAAATTATTATTATTGTTTGTAAATGTTAAACAAAAAAAACGAAATACACAATAGTTGTATTATACCTGCGACACTACTGTAAATAAGGCCAGGTGGGTTTAAATTCTAAGGGTATACCACTTACTGAAATTGACGGAAGCTGAACTTATTGGTGCAATCATATAATTCTACAAGGAATTTGAGTTTGTGTTTTTTCAGTATAAGATGTATTGAAAGCTTTTCAATGAAGAGTACTACAGTAGAATCTTAATTAATTTGATAAATTTTCTGAGGTATTGTGGTACAGTGTATTTGTATTCGGTTTGATTGTTGTTCAAATATCTTTTGAAAGGCTAAAATACTGGCAGCATGTGTGTCTCACAAGGTGTTTTTTAAGGGATTTTTAAAAAATTGTTTTATTTTAAATAAGAGTGTGGTGCTGAGAATAGTGTGCTTAGTAATTATTAGTGAATTTTTGATTTTCTTCAAGTGTCACAATATTATAAACGTCCCAACTTGGGATTTTTCCAATGAATTTTCCAACAGTGTACTAATTTAACGAAAAGGCTCAATAAGTCCCTTGTGGATGAGAATTGTAGCTTCCTTTAGTTTAGTATTTGTTAAATATTTCTCATATTATGCTCTTGCTGCTTTCAGTATCACTCTCTTATGATTTTTGTTTAAAAAATTCGAATATATTAGCAAATTCAATTTTGAATTTTGAAATTGAAAAGTGAGTTTTAGATGACATGATTTAATATTTCTAGTCTCTTTATATATATGTATCTATGTCTGGATGCATTGCACAATTTTATGAAGCTTAGTGTTGAGAAGTAAATGGTTGCTTTATGTATTTCTGTATATGTAAAAGATGCACATACATATATACGTATATATATCTAACGTAAATAAAAAAAATCGGCTATAAAACTTTTATGAGTAAAGTAATAGTACTTAACTACTACAACTGATGATTAACAGATGGAGATGAGAAAAAATAATAAGGAAGAATAAACCAAGTTTGGAATTATTTCCTGGGACTATTTTCTTTTGATTACTTTCCTATATATATATATATTATCCATATATAAAAAAAAGAGCTTGTCAGTATTCCTAATTACTTTAACTATCAATGGCCATGGTAGTAAAATGAGATTTTTAAGGAGGAAGAGACTACTGGGATTTTAAATTATTCTTTTTTATAACTTGCAGAGACGTATAGAACTGTAGAAGAAAAAGAATTATGAGAAGAAAGTTACGAGTATTACTTTTGTTGGAGGAGACATGATAGTATAGATGCTTTTGCATTATTATTATTATTATAAGAAAAGGGACTTTTGTGAAATGATTATTGCATATGTAACTTGGAATTTTCCTATTGGATTAGGCGATAGGATTAGTTAGAGACTCAGTGCTTTCCCCTTCTCCCTCAATTCGACACGACAGATCCAGATGGTTAGTTTAATATTGGACGGGAGAAGAGAAATGACTTTAGAGAAAGAATGACTTTTTTTGTAAATTATGAGGATAATTCTATGCATAACTACGGAGTAGAATGACTTTAAATGTTGAATTGGGATTGGCAGTAGTTATATGATGATGATGGTGATGATGTCTGGAGTAATAACAGTCGTATTACTCGGAGAGCACCCTGTAGTTAAATTTGATTGGAGAAATTCTCTGGTTTTTCTGTGCGTAAAATTTATGGAATATGATGAATGACATGGGATTATTTTCTAAAATCACTAAGCCGGGATTACCGGACGAGGAGAAGCAGGAGATTCAAGCTAAAATCAAGGCAGCTGCAGAGAAATCCAAGCAGAAGGCAGAGTCGGAGGAGTCTGAACATTCCTCAGAAGAAGATGACGAGCTGGGTGATGATCGGGAGCTGCAAGGCAAGACCCGGACGAAGGCAGGAGAGGAAGTGAGTCTCGTCTCTTGAATAAATATATTTAGTCTTTGCGTATTACGTCCATGTGTAGAGTTACTTACATATACGTGTGCCGTTAGTTATTGGTGCTCTTGTTAAAACTCATGTATAATTTGAGGATTGTGCAAATGCTAGGGAATAAGAGTTGTAGTTGTTGTGTAGGGGAAACTTTATGTGGAAAGTTGTTGTGCATATCGGAGATTTTCTTTCACAATGGATATTATATAGATATCAAAGCGTAATATGAGACGTGAGTTTGTTGTGTTGGAGCAGTTGTGAAAGAAAACTGAAAGTATTTGCAATAGGCTGAGTTTTAATAATAATTCTGGGGATAGCCATTCCATGTGTATGTGAATGAAGGGAATGGCTTTGTATGGAGGTAATTCTATCGTGAAGAAGGTGATCAAAGGATCTTCTCTTTTTATTCCACACACAGATCGATCGGTCTAGTGCGGGTAACTGTCGAAGATCCCACGAAGAAATGGCAGAGGATACGGATACGGAAGATGAGTTCGGCTACACTCCAAGTAAGACTACTTTTTCCCTACTGTTGTTGTAATACTAAAAGTAGTTAGACCATTACATAGAAGAGTGATCTGGCTATTTTATCCTAAATTCAATTTAATACATTAGAACAAATCTACTTTATACTAAGCTTTTATCTTGTAACTTCCCGCAAGTTAATATGTGGTCTTTTCTTTTTGATCTCTTTCTCTGCAGAAAAAATTCAGAAGAGATGGGGCGAATACGCGCAGAAAGTCGGAACAAAGGAGAACCCTGCGAAGATAATTGTGGCGGACTTAGAACGAGGAGGACAAGGCCTAGGGATTAGTTTAGCTGGACATAGAGATAGATTAAAGATGGCTGTCTTTGTCTGTGGTATTAATCCGGCTGGGATTGCGTACAAAACTCATCAGTTGGAAGTTGGCGATGAAATTCTTGAAGTCAATGGAAAAGTCTTATTTGGAAGGAGTCACTTGAATGCCTCCGCTCTTATTAAAGGCTTACCTCAGAATCATGTGAAAATCATTGCTCTCAGGTTCGTATTGTAGCTCTTTGTATATATATGTAGAGGTTTATGTATGTGAAAGGTTCGTTCAATGATGCTCATTTGAGATTGTAATTAGAAGATTTATCCACAAATTACTGATTAAATTGGCTTTACGAGTGAAATGAACTCTGTTGTACTATTCATGCGGATGTAGAGGGAAAATATGTTTTACAAAATTTTTACATTTTAACTTCTGCGTGGTTTTGAAAAAGTAATACACTGCACAAGGAGGCTGCTTCAGTGTAATTGGTTTCGGTGGTAGTAGATCGTCATTTATGTAGGAATGCTTATGTATACGGTCATGCAGTTACAATTTATGACTATGGATATTTTGGGAGAAGGAAACGAGTCAGATGGAAGACCGCAAGTTGAATGTAGCAGGCCTGAGACTTAGGCAGAGGTTTGTTCAGGTGTAGTATTTGTTTACCATGGATAAAGTATGCAATTTATTAAGGCTCTAGCAATAATAATGAGAAAGAGGATGAGTGAATATTTTATAGTGAGGTTCTATTAAAAATGGATGACATTGAGACATTTGGCTGAAATGGTACTTTTAATGGGCATACCTGTAGTGGGGTAGTTAATGAAAAATTCTTATGATTATGATTATCATTATTATTGAATTACAGGAAAACAGAGGGAGAAACAGACTTGTCGGTGAAGCCTATAACACAGTTCCCAGTCAGTTTGAAGCCTGAGGTATGTTACTAGAAAATTATCCCATATAAAATTTATTATTTATTTTATTGGGCATAGACTCATCCTGATGTTTATGGTTCTTATTATTGCCCTATGTTTTTCCACTACATGAACGACAATTTCTTTAAAGCGGAAACTATCTCCTTTTAAGTTTCATACCTACTATAATAGAAAGTTTAGCTTGAGTTTTTCCTACTTACTTACTTACTATATACTTGAACTAAGTAAGCAGTCCTTCCCGGCTTTGTTTACGCCTCTAGGGAAATAAAGTTATTTTGTTTTAGTTATTATATCTCTCTCTCTCTCTTGTATTATATGGTCATACCAAGCTAAATTATATTCCCACAAGTTTTCACACACTTTCCCACATTTGAGTTACAACAGGAAGATGAAGTTCATTGTGATTTTTTAATCTCAGGGATGACTATGTACACACATGTACATAAATATTTGCCATAAATTTACTTTGCAGCAGGTAGTACCTAGGAGTTTGTACATAATATGTTTATATATGTATATACAAAATGCATACAGATACAGACATACAGTGTTTACATATGAAATGCGTTCAACTTTCTAAGTGCTAAGTAGTTACATTATTATATTAAGGCTCGTAACAACTTCTGATTAAAAGTTATTACTGTTTGGGTTCTTCTTGAGAGATGCTGCTGGTTAGTAAATCATCCAGTTATTTCTCTTGAGGTCCTAATTTTGAGCCCAATTTTAGCTCAGGGATATTTTTTACTTTGACCCTGTATTTTCAAACTGTAACGTTTCGGAAGTCATCATCATTTGTGTAATCTGTTTTGTCCTTGAAGCTGATTAACAGCTCAGTTGAAAATAATTAATAGTGGTTTTTTGAGTATTATGCTCACATTGATCAATTTGTCACTTGTTAACACACATTTGCACAAAACTCACGCAGAGCCTTCGGTCCTACATAAACAGACAGGTAGTACAACTCGAATCTGCCAGCGACACCACACACGTTAGTACAAGATCAAATAAAATATTATGACAAACATTGTATATAACCTTGTGTAGGAATTCTCACTACTCAATGTATTTGTAGTTACTAATAATAATGTGTTGGTTGAAGGAAATATGATAGAGTAGTAGTCATTTGCCAGATATATAGTTAGTTCTCTAAATAAGTGAGTAGCAATACTATTAAAAACTTGTACATATCTCTCTGTTTTACTCTCGTACATTGTATTGCGTTAGTTTTCTAGTAGAGAAGGTGTGTATGTGTGTGTATCTAAATATTTTGATAATATTGCCTGGATGTGTATATAAAAAATGTGGAAGTTGTGAGAGGCTGCTGGTTTGTTGCGGCTTTGTTTATTGAAAGAAAAATGCGTTGTTTAAATTGTTTACATCCACCATTGCAGAAACCGGAGGATAAATATGCCAACTATAAAGGTCTTCGGGTGGTTTCCTTGAAGAAGGTAAAAATAATCATTTCTTTCTTGTACATACTATTATTTTTGAGTAAGAAAGATGGGTAGTTAAATGGTTAAAAGTTTTTTGGGAGAAAGTTTGGTTAGTTATTACCCGTATATTTTTTGTCCCAGCTGTTGCTGGATTTTCTAATGAAATCATGCAAAGACTCGCTAATTCTTTCACTTTTTAATGGCTTTCAGGGAGGAGGAGGTCTTGGGATAATGATAATGGAGGGTCGTCATGCAGAACTTGGCCAGGGTATCTTTGTTTCGGACATCCAAGAAGGGAGTGTAGCTGAAGTAGCGGGTCTGTTTGTAGGAGATATGATTCTTGCCGTCAATGGAGAAGATATGGTTGGCGTGGATTATGAACATGTACGTGTCTTTTATATATCTTATCTTCTTTGAACTTGCAAACTTCCCACATTTTCCATTCCTTCCTAAAACCTTCTCAACTTAAAACTTAATTCAGTTCTCTAAGAACTATAGTAGTCTGCATTTTATTTAAGCATTTCGTACAGAAATGAAAGCTTTTATGTGTAAATTTTTGCTACTATCATAATTAGTTTTTTCCAATGGTGAAATATTAGTGGTGCATATCTTATTTATATACAGCAATATGCATACACATATCTTATATCTACATCTAATGTGTATACGTTTTTGAAGTATATAAATTGTGGACAAGGAAGGCAAATACATGCATATTTAAAATTTTTCTTCTCTTTGAGTGCAGAAGTTTCTTTCGCTAGGAGTACATTTGTGTGTATGTATACGTGCATACTTCAGACTAGTGCAGTAATTTGCTCGGTGGAAATTCGGATGGTGCTGGTATCCATTAAGAAAGAACTGCATTTAGGAACTTGGTGTGTTTGTATACATAAATATATGAGAATTTCGTTCTCACTCCACTATACAATACTACTACTATATACCTACAAGGCAGAAACTTTTAATTATCTTTTTCCACTTGAAAAATTGCTGGCTATTTGTTACGGCTACGATGGTGTCGGACTCCTATGTATTTCTATTTTGCAGAATCTACTGGCTGCAGATATATCAAGTAGCGCACTAGTTTGTGACACAAGAGTGAAAGTGCGCCACGGCCCATGTATACGCTATATAATCGCATGAATACAGATATTGTAATCATGGAAATAACCGGGCTATGTACTTGTGTTTCTCCCACTACCATTAAAACCCCTGGAAACTCACCCTGTTGTTGATACACGCGCACCCATAAGTTTTTAGAGGACCGTATAACCCGAATCTAATTTCAATTTCAACTCTTCATCCATCCCGTACTATATTAAGCAGGCATGTGCGTTTGGCCATGCTGGCTAAGAACGTTGAAGTTTTAATTAATTTGTAGGGCCAGCAGTTATTTCTCTGATTCTCTTTCTCTCGCCTTCTCCCACTTTCTCTCTCTCTCTCTCTCTCTCTTTTTCTTCGAATTTTATATACGTAATCGGTTGTACTATACACTCCGTCTATGCATGTATTAGAAAATAGCATTATTACACCTTCCGTCCGTTTAGGTTTTGTTAGAGTACAAAGGACTGTAATGTAGTACCCGTAAGGCTACCAACTTGAATTTCTTTCTTCCAGTGCGCTGGTGTGGTTCCAGGGTGTTTTTAAACTCGTAAATAGAAATTACCCGAAAAGTTCTCCAGATCCTAGAATAGTTTCCTTTCACATTTCCTCTAGCCTTTGTTATATTAGTTGATTCTGCTCCCGGTGTTCTTGAGGGCTTAGTCTGTCGTTCGTCGATCGTGTGTTTCTCTGTTACTGTTGTTGGGAGATTCTTGTTCCTCTGCTGTGTGTTAGAAATATTTGAAGAATTTTCATTTTGGTTAGTACATGTACAGTTTACAAATTGCTACACACACGTATACAACTGGTGCAACTTTTCTATGCAATAACAAAAATGGATAATAAAAAGTAAAGGTATATTGCTATAGTTTTGTTAGGGCAGTGTAACAAAAACACTTTTATCGATTTTTAAAAGGTATGTATGTATTTTTATGTATAACTTCGCTCCCTCTCCCTGCTTGCACATTCTTTTGTAATTTTCTCCATTTATAACATTTAAGACGTGATTCATTGAGGTGTCAGCAGAGGCTAGAAGAAGTAATCAAATGGCTTTATTATTCCACCGACTTTCTCTCCTATAGTGCAGAATGTGTAATGTATATTATAGCCCATGAATGTGCCTCTGAAAGGAAATATAGTATCATTCTGTAGAAAACTATCTATAGTCTACCAATATGCACATTAGTACTATTATAAAATTTGGCAGGAGAATTTCTCTCGTCCTGTGAAAACCGGAATATTTTACCATATAGTTATAAATAGTGGTACTCCGAAGCCTTGGCCTTTTTGTATGAAGAATACTATATATAGGCAGAGTGTAGACTATGCAGGGAAGTCCTGAGATGTGAACCGTTAACTTTTGTAATAATCCATCTCGGTCAGGTTGAATGAGATTTGGACATAAGTCGACTATTATTGTGTTAGGAAGAATTTATGTGTGCGTATGCACGCTACATAGTTTTTGCTGGTTGTACGTATAAGTTGTACTGGAAAAATTGAAGTATCAAGGTTATTTCATCACGTACGTTTCCTTTTGGATCTGTCTCACATTATTTTGATATATTGAACGAGTACATATAGAAAGCGAAGCATTACAAAATTACAATTATTATTATTGAAGGAACGGCGACGACTACTCCTACTACGGCTACTATAATAGTATAGCTACTTGAAATGTGATCCATGCAGAATTTGAATGAATTCATGAATAAGTAATAGCATGTTTTCAGTGAAATTAGCCAGGGAAATGGCTATAGGTGGATATTTTCTTAAGCTTTTTAACTTTTCTCTTGAGTCTGTCCCTGGAAGTGGTTCAAGTACTTCTACTATACTACTACTCGTACCATTCCTTCTGTTACCCATTTCCTTGGAACTTTAGTTAGATTGACTTTTGGCAAAAAAAGGAAAGTTTCAGTTAGGAATGAGTAGGTTTTTTTATAGTATACCTTCAGAAGGTCTGCAATGTATTGCAGTTGGAACTTACTTGCCTTTTTCTAGTTACACACAACCAGAAGAAGAAGAGTGAAAGTCCACGCTAAGTGTTTTTGTGTATATGTAGGAATAATTCATTTTTTTCTGAGTCCTGTCTCTCTCTCTCTCTCTCTCTCTCTTCGTAGAATTTCCATGTGAGGCTGTTTGATATTTTAATAATTTATTAAAGTGGAAATACTAAGTGAATGTTTCTCTTTTTTTCGTACGTGTGTGTACCTGCGGTACAATAAAGTCTGGTCCATAAATAAAGTGTATGAAAGTAAGTTTCTGGAGTGTATGTAAATGTGAATATTTTGGGAGGGTATTTACTTTGAATATTATTATATGTTTTTTACAAGGTTTATTTTTCTTCTTTGGATGTTGAACTTGAGAGCTTGTTTGAAGGGGTGTACTATACTAGTATTTTTAATGTTCCTTTGGAGAGGAGGAACGCTGTGTTGTTAAGGCTTTTATAAGTAGGTTTTGCAGGATTAATGATACTTCCATCCTAGTGTGTTCAGATGACTAGACAGAAAAGGAAGGGGCAATTTTCCTACTGACATGGGAGCACTTTATTAGCATACAGAAAGAGAGAGGGAGAGAGAGAGAGAGAATTTTGTATGAAATGTGTGCGGCATCCTGGATTATATATCTATGTCTATATAAATGCATCCAATATCCTCGAGTATCTTTTGTGTGTATATAAAAAAAGCTACCTGTGCTTTTTTTGTTTTATGTTTCGTATTCAAGTGATTCCAGGTTGAATTTTATGCTCTCAGAGATACTCACTCTACTTTCTCCTCTCTGGTTTCCTCAGTTCAGAACTTTCTCTCACTACACACACACTCTTGTCTATGAGAGTGTTCTCTTCACTAATGGAAATCCACTTTCTGTTTTGAAGATATTTTCTCAACGAGATTTGTTTGTTAAAAAAATTGTTTTTTTTGTAAATTTGGACAGGCGGCGCAGACTTTGAAGCAAACTGAGGGTAACGTCGCTATCGTAGTCTGCAATGCGGCCAAAGGAGACGATCCAAAGGATAAAGCTGCTGATGGGAAAAAACCGGAAGGAGTAAAGCTAGAGCCTGAAAAACCGAGTAAGATGTTTGTTCATATTAGTAATTTTATTTTTGTATTGTATTTGTACCCACAGAGTATACAGTATAAACTCATAACATATAAATAGTCATAGCACAACAACTTATTTATTATTGCTTTTTGTAAGTACAAGTTTAAAAAAATGGGTAGTTTGGTGTTGGATTTTTATAAAAATTTACGATATCAATTATGTATTGTAGAGATTTTCTTTCGTGTGAACTTTAACAAATATGTATAAGTGTAGAGGAGATATAATAATATTGTGTAGTGGGATAAATGTATTATTGGTTGATTGTTGTGTGCTTGTAATTTCTAATTGGATTTACTATGTATACTGTGAAGAGTAATGCGAGCCAGAGCCCTTGTAGTTTTAGTACAAAAAAAATAATAAAAATAGTTTTCAAGACTTACAATAGTTTTTTTTCTATTACCTATATATGTGGTCATGTGTGTTATTGGCCAATGTTGAGGAAAGTGGTAGCAGCTTGCCACTATGGATAGAGCAGATTTTGGGATAAAAAACTAAAGATATATTTATTTTTGACTGGGGTACTTTTCGAAACTATTATGGCTGATAGACCTGAAAATACGTGTGTTAGCTGGAGTTAGCTGGAGAGTACTGGAGGTTATTGCGTTTATGTACATATTAGTGTCTGTAGGAGAGTAATAAAGAGTAGCTTTTGTGAGTTGTTGTGTTTTGTTATTTGAGTAGCAGTTTAGAGATGGTTTCATGTTTGTTAGACTTTTTTGTATTAGCGTTATTACCATCACTTGTTTTATTTAGTTGGGAAGTGTAGGGGAAATGGGTAGACGCTTTAAAGAAGGGGTGGTTGTAGAATTTTTTGTGGTGATAACATATTTCTGGAAGGTATGAAAAAAGTTATTACTATTTGATATATATTTGACTATATATAGATATAAGAGCTGACTGAGCCTGTTTTGAATGTATGTAATTTTGTTTTGTTTTTTTGTTCTCAACTTACTACCACTACTACTTACTATGGCCTCTTCCTCGCAATTACGCTATCGTCAATGGACTTGACGGTTGTTGTGCTAAAAAAAACTTTGAAATATTCTTCTAAACTTCTCTGCATAAACTGTCGCTCTCTCTCTCGCTCTCTCTCTGTCGCTGTGAAATGCTGATCTGTGGGGATGTCCGGTTTTTTTGAAACCATTGAAATTCCAATGATTTTGCATGGCTGTGCGTGCACTATTGATTGACTCTCTAAACATTGAAACAAACTTTTCGATTGGCTTCAAAAATTTACAATATTTTACGCCAACTATATCTGGTGCGGATCTGGCAAATATAATGGTGAATTTTTTATTTGAGTATTATATTGCTTGCACTTGCATGGATTTTGCTAGTATACATTCAGCATATTATTAATAAGTATTACTACTATGAATTTTGTATTCTTTTTGAACGTATTTATAAGGTTTGGAAACTAAGCGGTTTTGGTGGAGGTTTAATTTTTGGAATATGGATTTTCGACATTTATATTATGGACATTAAGAGGCTGATTTATGATTCTCATAAGCTGGTAATAATGGATAGAAATAATTAACTTTTGGCATTTGTATTTTCTTATAATATAAAGTTATATTGAGTGCAATGGTAAAAGCAGGCTTAGTTTCTATGCCTTAAAAAAAACTATTAGTATTTTTGAGAATTTTAATTCCTTTAAGTTATTTACACATAATATATTTATATTACATATGAATTACATATAATAATCATATGATTGAGTTGAAATTAAGGTAAGTTGAATTTGTGAGTATTAATTTAGATTTACTTTGTATATTAGAATTGCCCCCCAAACCCTCAAAAATTCCTTCGCCTTCAAAATTGGCAAATGTGATTTCACCTCGGAAAATTATTGTGACGCCGCCACCTTCTTCTACTGGGGTACCTTCATCCACGTCAATTACTATCTTATCGACGAACACACCCGTTCCTCCTGTCACATTGAATACGGAAAATGCTCATGGGGGTGATGGCGGTTCCCCTGCCTCTGGATCTCCCACATCACCAACCTTGTCCGGTCAAATGACACCTTCGTCGGCTACGTCGGTATCAACTACGGTTCATGTTCCTATTTCTTCCTCAACTGTGAAAATTCCGACTCCTTCACCCAAACTAACATCAACAACTTCTCCACTATCAATCTCCCCGTCATCATCAACTTCCAAAATGGCTTTGTATTTAAAAAATCGATCAGAGGAACCTCCTGCGGATCCTGCTACCTGTCAAATCAATCCTGGCAAGGAAACCACGATTGAGATCAATAAAGATAAAATGGGCCTCGGATTAAGCATTGTAGGGGGAAGTGATACTCTGCTGGTAAGTTATTTTTTATAGTTGATTTTAATATATGTGAATTGAGAAACAGTTTGGAGAAAAACGCATCAACACTATCTCAGGCTTTGAAATATTTTTAAATTAAATTTGAATCGTGATGATTTAAAATCGACACAAGCTTAAACTTTCTACTGGCTGTGTAGCATGGATTTAGCATAATGTGTAGGAGGTATGTCGTAGTATCCAACTAGGAACGAAAGAATGTCTATCCAAATCTTGTCTGTAGTCGACGATATACCAACTTATGCAACCATTAGTGAACCTGCTCAAGTTGGTGCAAGGAATGTGTATGAATATGAACAAGCACCTGTTTCTGTACATTATGTTCAGCAAACACTTGTTTATTAGGGCAGGTGTTTCTCTGTACTTATGTAGTTAGGAGTGACTTTCAATTGAGGTAATAAAAGTTGGAAATTCTGTGAAAGCCTGCTGAAGAGCAGATGTTGATAACCTTGGCTCGGTGGTCTAGGGGTATGATTCTCGCTTAGGGTGCGAGAGGTCCCGGGTTCAAATCCCGGCCGAGCCCTTCAATTTTGCAGCTGTTATTGTATTTTTAATGTACCGTTTTGGTTTGGGATTTTTTGAAATACTAAAACAACTGACCTTGCAAGTTGCTAAAATTAATAAAATTCGATGTCGGTTTAGAAAGGTATCCTTCAGGTTGTTTCATGAAGGAGAGAATAAGTTTTCTTGGATGACTTTATATGTCTCGTTAAATTTTTAGGGGTCTATAATAATTCACGAAGTGTACCCAGACGGAGCAGCAGCGAAAGACGGTCGCCTCAAACCTGGTGACCAATTGCTATCCGTTAATAGTGAAGATTTTCAAAATATTACTCACAACAAAGCTCTAGCTGCCTTGAGACAAACTCCTACTAAGGTTAAAATGGTGGTGTTCAGAGATGATGCAGTGGCGAAAGAAGATGACCTATATGATATTACGGACGTGGAATTAGTTAAGAAGTCTGGGAAAGGACTTGGGTTGTCTATTGTCGGGAGGAAAAATGGCCCAGGCGTTTTCATTTCTGATGTGGTAATTTTTTAATTTTGTGTTTACTACTTAAACTGTATAGGCATATGGTATGTATATATATAGCTGAACCTCGATAGAGAATTTTTTATAGGAATTAAAAATGTGGTGAAATGAAATTTAGGTGCCTGGTGGTACTGCGGAAGCAGATGGTCGTCTCATGAAAGGCGATCAGATAATATCCGTTAATGGAAAAGACTTGAAAAATGCTACTCAGGAAGAAGCTGCATCTGTTTTGAAAACTGCCATGGGACACATTCAAATGAAAGTGGGTCGTCTGAAAGTTAATCGACGGTCCACAGCATCCACGCCTACCACCTTACCTCCTACTCCCACTTCAGAAACTGGGTAATTTCCTCTAAAGAAACTAGGATAGATTTCTACTATTATATATGGCGGAATCAAATAAAATGAAGATACATATCCTGCATATGTACAATTGTCTTGTCAGCAAGTATTTGTCAACTTTAATTAAAATCATGTTATTTGCTTTCTCTATCTCGCTCTCTTCCTCACTCTATGCTGTTCAATGGGGGCTACTCTATCGCTGTAGGAAATAAATTATGTGACCTTCGGTCATGTAAAAACATGGTGAGCTTTCACGTTTATAGTTTGGTTGTGGTTTTTTAAATTTAGCAATGCAGTCTTTCCAGCGATTTTTGTATTGCTTTTTCTTTCTATAGTTAAAAAATGGCTTTAAAATTTAGCTAGCTATGAAAACGTTTGGATACAAGATGTGTATAGTATGTCTGACTAATTATTTCTTTACTTGTATGTACCAATTTTAAACAGGGACCTTGATTTACGCCTTGATGAGAATGAAGAAGAAATGACTGGATCTCGAGAATTACAGTTGAGTAGAAACAGTAGTCGCGCTAGTAGTCCTCCAAGTATTACCGGTAGTCCACCCCAATTAAGAACAGTCATTTTGGAGAGAGGTCCAGATGGCCTTGGATTCAGTATTGTTGGAGGTTACGGATCCCCCCATGGAAATCTTCCCATATACGTAAAGACAGTTTTTGAGAAAGGAGCAGCTGCTCGTGAAGGTAGTTTGAAAAGGGGAGATCAAATCTTGGCTGTTGATGGTCACAGTCTGGAAGGTCTAAGACATCATGAAGCTGTATCGATCCTGAAAAATGCCAAAGGCAATGTTACGTTAACGATCCTTTCATAATAAAACTGAAGTAATAATACTACATGTAAAACTAAGAATAAGGAAATAGGATAATTTACTCTCATTGTTATCAAGAACTACTATATTACTCTCTAGCACCTCCCCTGCTATAAATAAACATACACAGTAGATTAAATACACTTCACTTACATATATTAGATGTATTAATGATACATCTAAATATTATGATAGTAATTACACATACTATGTAAATTAGTATTTATTAATTACTTCTTCCTTTGAAGGATTCATAGTAGCATTTATAATAAATAAATATACTTATATATTAAACACATTTGCATAATAAACTCTCATCAACAAATAATTATTAATAATATCAAGTATTTATTGTAGTATTGCAAGTTGTTGTAATCAACTTTACTAATTATAATGACTACCACTAATAATAATATGAATGCAGGTATTACAGTTGAACATGAATAATTATTATTGCTGTTTATAGTATATTTGAAAATAATGTGTACTTAACAAAAAGCGATGCTGGGACTTTTCTAATTCCTCTGCATATCCTTATCCTTACACTACTACTAGAAACTACAACAAACACTAAACTCTTGACAAGTCTCGAAGGTTCGAATGTTCGGAATATTAAAATATTCTAAATAGTATTTAACAAAAGTAGTAATAACCACGGAATAATACCAACAACAACTAGTAATAATAAAATTCACACGAAAAGTGTGAATCTCCTGCAATACGGAAAAAGTCAAGGCATTTAATTCCACGGTAACATTTAAGAGAAGATCATCTGGTACGAGAACTATAGCTAAAATCATCATGTTAAGTATTTGTAGTTACTTAATTATGTAATGTTATTACAAATGTGAGGAAGTTTTCACATGTATATGAACCTATTTGTACCTACTTGTTCGGATGCCCTTCTATGTAGAAAGATTAATTATTGATATAATGCCGGAAATGAAACTTTTCCCAACTTGTTGCTCTGGTGTATGAAAGTTATACCACTGCTTTATCCTAATTCTTGTAAGGTTAAGATTTAGCGTAAAAAATATTTTGTTTGCTTTGAGCAAACTCTTCGTTGTTTCTATTGTTATCATTGTTATTGAAAGCTCCTTGCCCAGCTGTCGAAAGTCGAATCTGTTTATGTGTTTTGAGGAAAGTTTCCCACCGGTTTAACTCTGTTGACACAAATATAGTTGTAACTTTTCTGGTTTCGAGAGCAGTTGATTAGATTGTTGAGTTACCAAACCCTAAATAATAGATGGGACCAAGCCACGGAATTCATTTGAGTGATTTGGCTACAGGAACTGGCCTACCCATGGCACGGCAGTTATGTGGCAAAAGTTGAATGTAGCAGAAAGAATTTTTTCATTCCGTAATTATAAAGTGTAGGATTGATTTGATTTTGTGTTTATGCATTAACTCTAGGTAATTTTTTGTCAGCATTTGAGAATCTTTTCTTGTAAAAACAGGTACTGTCCTGTCCACAGTTTTATATATATGATCAGAATCAAGTAAATCCTGGGTACATAATTAATTAAGAAGTTTTCTTGTAGGTTAGATTAATAGGATTGGTAAGACACACGTGCTATGAATTGAAATATTGTGATTCTGACTTTCATACTCCCCGTCCTGAATAATCTTATTGCGACAGTTGTTTAGATATTGAAGAAGTTTTTGTTGTAGTTTCTGACCTTTCTGGTCTAACGAAATTTAATATGAGTGGGTGGATTGTACTGCATTTTTGTTGTTATATCAGGCGTGTCGCTCATGCTTTCAGAAATTTGATTTATTTTTATTTTAGTAGGACTTTTTAGATATTAAGTTTAATATTCATCTGCAGCTTTTATTAGTTGTAAGTCTTTTATTAGCTGTCATGTGAGAATTATTCTTAACCTGCCGTTAAATGTGCCCTGTAGATTTGGTAAATCTATATTGTTTTATCTCATTTGTCAGTTTACATTTGCCATGTTTTTGCCATGTATACTCTGATTATAGGAAATAATTCAAATTCAGGGATTTTTATTATAGATTATTATTATTACTATTATTAGTAATATTAAAATCCTTTCCTGAAGTTAGTAAGTACGTATTTAATGTTGAAACTGACCTTCGGATAAATTGATATTTGTTCATCAATGGAATTATTACAACTACTATGTACGGAATAACTGTTGGTGATTGATTTCGTTGGTACATGAAAGTGTGCTAACGAGTTTATAATATTTCTTTTTTTCTTAAGAATTTATGAGACTAATGCATTCTTTAACTACCATGACCCTTGAGAACCTACTGGTGTACTGTGTTTAGTTTATTATCATTTACATTTTTTTGAAGTTCGCCATCACTAACGGCCTTTGAGTAAAATATGAGTGATTAAAATATTCTCGCCATGAAAGTTTCATCTTAATATCATTTTGGGTTACTTTTTCCACCCACATGCGGATGTAGTTGATAGAAAAACATTCCGATTCTCAGTTTAGCCATGTATGTACTCCTAGAAAATTCTATATTATTTTCTTTACTTTTATGTGTACTCGTAACATTTTATTTTTCGGCCTTTAACAATCTACTGTTGTAAGATTTCAGTATGGCAATCATTTACGGTACTAAAATGTGGTAATGATATTGGATTTACTCCTTGCCATGTTTAATATTGCATTTTAAAATGGCGGCGGTATCATTTTCGCGTGTATTTAAATTGGAACATTGTGTATGTGCATATAAGGGATTAAATGTTTACAATTTGGCACATAAACTATGTAATTACTAGTATTTAGATTTCCGTACAAGTATTTCTAAGATTACAAATATATACGAGGGGAAGAATAATAATTATTGGTGTTAATATTTAAAAAAAATATTGTTCAAGACAGTTCAACAAGTATTGTCACACTCTTGGAATGGTGGAATAGTAATATGCTAGCAGGAATCTGTCAGTCTTACATGAATGGGTATTACACCAATGGAAACATTTTCTTTTGAAAAGATATATATGTATACATAAATAAACTTTATTTTAACTGCCATCCTATGTACTTAGAGGTAAAGAAATCAGTTATTATTGCTATTATTATAGCGTTGTCTTGCGGAGTAAATTGTACACGAATGATTGGAAAAAGGAATAAAGAACTTATTTCGATTTTTACAAGATTAATCCTTGCGGGGTTTTTTCATTTTTACTCTCCCTGCGTGTGCTGTAATATTAACTACTATATTAATTGTTTGACTTTAAACTTGACTTGACTGGACGAAAGTATCCGATTTATGATTATCCCAACTTTGTAAAAATGCTGAGATCTGCATCATTGACCATGCTCCCTCTGGCGTCTGGCCGATGACTAATGAGAGCAACGGCTCCATGTACATCATCAATTAATGCTCGATTGAAAAGAAAACGTCTTATGCGAGGTAGCTCATATATCTGCCGGATCCATTCTAACTTGATGGTAAAAGTATGTGGGACAGTACTCTCCAAGCACATAAACTCCAGTTGTTCAAATTGACCCAATCTGGCGGCCAAGGCTTCCATTTCTTGGTCCATGATCTTTTCAGAAATAATATTAAATTGACGGAGGGACATTGGAAGTGCATCTATATTTATCACCCTACCAGACCTGGTGGAGTCCCATTCCTTCCGGCGGTTCATGAGCTCTAAATTGATCTGCAAATTTGCCAGATTAAGACAATGTTCAAAACAGCGGCAATCTATGGTGGTCAATGTCATAAGATTCTCGGAGAGCTCGTCATATAGAATATTTGGGAATATCTGGATACTTGTCAAGGTGGAAACGTTTCGAACGATACTGGAGGAGAGACAAGACATTTTATCGAGGCCGAAGTCATACACGTAATCGTGGCAGGTTAAACGTTGGAGGACATTTTGTTGACTTAGGAGATAATTCAGGTCGTCATTGTCCATAGAATAGCGCAAGTTCTCTACTTGAACTGATGGTAAATCTTGGAGTTCGTCGGTCATTGACTCAAACAACATTGCACCAGGGCCGCGAATTTCCAAACTTTTTAATGATGAACGATTTTTAATGAGGAATTCAGCTAATATTGAGCGATCAATGTTTGTTGGCCGTGGATTAGGGTCTTCATTATCGGGGTCAGGCTGATTAGTATATAAATTGTAGTTATCCTCACCTCGGAATTCAAAATTTTCCAAGCTCCCGAATGTTACTCCTCTGGTGAAGAAATCCATGAGGAAGTAATCATCTTTCTGAAGCCTTGGATCTTTGATGATTGCCAGAGATTTTAAGTTTGAGGCTTCCATTGCTTCACGGTATGTAACGTTGTCGTTGATGTTTGTACTCTCGTCAATGTTTATTGTAAGGAAGGTTAGAGAGCGCAAATTGGGTAGATTATTCAAACATGTAACGAGATTCGAGAAAATCATGTTATCCCAGAAAGAAAGTTTTGTTAGAGTTTCCGTACTCGCATATAATTTTTCCCTCAGTATTGGAGTCAAAACACTGGATATGATCACATCTTCATAATTATTCCACGTCAGAGTATCCACGTTGTCACCCGTCACTATCACCTCCCTCGGACTCGCCAGGTGGGGTTCTCCGAATATACCAAGCATGTTGTCAGCGCTGTCATACACTCCGGCAGGTGGGGTGAGGACTGAGGTTATTATGATGATGATGAATGAAGGGGAGTTATGATTGGTTGAGAATTACCGTCCATCTTTATTTTGTTTTTCCTTATTCCTTATCGATTTCGCTAGATTCGCTAGTTCTGATTGCTGATTATACTATAAATTTTAGAACTAGTATTCACTATTTACTAAGTACATACATAGGTGACTGTGAACAGATTCCAGGCTTATTTCGTGCGGCTAAATATAATATTAATGTCTTCGTAATTATTATTATTCCTATATAGATACAAGATACAAAGTACTTGTCAGAGGAAGTCTAGGAAAGTCTACAACAGTCTTAATCTTAATTATTCTTAATATGACTTTCCCAGCATATTCATTCTTTCCTATTAAACTCAGTCATAGAATGCGAATGGTGCATTTAATAACCGCATCACCTATAACACTAGGAAATTATTGTTTTCAGAAAGTCAAAAACAGTCACCAATAATTTTTAAAAAATTTGAAAATAATATTATTTAAAAAATCCTAACGTTTAAAATATTTGTGTATGAATTATACACGTATGATGCGAATGAACGAACGACGAATATTATTACCCAGAGTGCATATAAAATATTATTATTATTATCTTTAATAATTATAGAAAAAGGCAGACGCAGATGCGGATGGGAACGTTCTCAGTACACATTAGTGTGTTTTCAAGCAAAGAAACAATGTAATAATAATCAAATTATTACTTTTTTGTCAATCTTTGAGCAACTTTGATAAAAAATATCCAATAGAATCAGAACGTTACTGTTTGCGCTTTACAACATATTGTAATGTGCTAATGTCTGTGCATAGACGACGTCTTCCATCATCATCATCATTCATCATCCAGACGAAGCTTTTAGTCATAAGATAAAAAGTCTGTACTGAATCCTAAATTCTAAAATCCTAACAGAACTGCAAAGGATGACCCACAACATCATTCTTGGGGGCGGGGCTTTTATTGTAAAAATAGCGGGTTAAAATGAGAAATAAGTTAAGATGGGTTAAAATTCCACCATTAAAAACATGGACTCGCTTGAACTACAACTGAGAGAAAGGAAAACCTTCACTATATCAAGATCGGAATATAGTGAAGCAAAAAACATCCTAGCGTTGAAAACCTACCCAAACATCACTCTTCATCACTGTCTAAAGCCCATTCCCGTCCCAGTAATTCAAAATTTGAAGTGCGTCCTCACATCTCTCACACTCTCATCTCTCACCTCCTTCAGCAATATCGTTTCATGTATTCAAAATCTCCATGCCTTAAGGATTTTAACCTTCAAAAAGATCCTGATTGATAAAAAATATTCCTTACCACTCAAGCCACGGATGATCAAAGTTGGAAACCTGAGACAATTACATTTTGAGCATCAAGTGGAGGAACCCAACAATGATATCTTCCTCCTCGACTTCTTTTCATCCAACATCTCATTCAGCAATCTACTCAACTTTTCCTTTCTTGAAAAAGATGATAAAATGAGTGTAGGAGAAATAAAAGTGCCAACTGAGCCCGAATTCAAAGCTTTATTTAAAACTGCTAAAACTCCAGAGCAAAATGCAATGATTGATCCCAATAGCCCTTCGTCTTCATTCATGGAAACTCTTTTAGATCCTGAGGATCAGCCTCCAACCACAGAATCTTTAACTCTAACGAGATTCCTAACAAGTAATGTGCGGAGATTGAGAGCGTTGAAAATCACTGATCACTCCGTGAGGATTGGGAGTTTCCTTCCAGACAATTTAGCAAATCTCACCCTGGCTCTCCTACGCCTCAGGAAATACACATACTCTTTGTGTGATCCCGGACAACAATATATCTTGAGTTGTCAAAGGAAACTGGAACAACTTGGCGGTACTGGATTTATTTTTGACTATCATCCTGAAGATATTGAGCGATTTTTTGGGGGTGTTTGTAAAAATTACAAGACATTAACCTCCATCCGAATCTCTCCAAATATTGTGTTTTCCGAGATTAAACGGTTTGAGTCCATGGATGAGCTTCTTTCCTCCGTCTCCATCGACTGTGAAGTGTTTCTTCAATGCCCACTTCTACTTACATTACACATTGACTTGAATGTCGTGGAGAGGCAGCCATGCGGTCAAAATACTGATGGTTTCAACAAAAGAATTGGCGAGCAAAATATACGGAAAATCGGGCTCATTCATAATTTACACACCCTTCCCGACCAATTACAAAATATCACTATCTTTGGGAATTTTTTACATCAAGATGAAGTTGAACTGTTGATAAGTCGATTGCCTTCATTCAGATTCCTGAACAGCCTTACCCTTGGGATAAGCTATTCTGACGAACCTGAGGATTGTTTCACTCCTACTTTAGAATGGGCCCAAGTTTTCCTTCACATGAGCATTCTAGTTTTTAACCTTGCCAAATTTGTGGGATGCAATGATATTGACAATATCCCACATTTTTCAAAAATTCAAACTTATGCGAACGAAAGTGGTATTTTGATTGAAAAACAAATGATTGGCAATTCTCATGTAATGGCCTTTATGTTTTGATTTCGAGAAAAAATTAATCCCTGTGCTGTGAAGACTGTTTATGTCTCAAAGGGTGGATACGCAAAATGTATACTAAATAAAGAGCAGTGATGTCCTCCTAAGCTTCATATTATTACTTCCCCGGCAACTATACGTGTTTCAAGTGAAAAAAAATATTCTTTTCCTACAGCTACGCATTTATACATACGGACCTAAAAGTTTTTGTTTCTATATATTGAAGGTACTCATTGTATATTCTCAGAATATGAACCTTTACGTAACGAAAATACAACTATTTCCATACTCTTTTCATTTAAAATATGCATACTTACTTACTCACATAAATGATTACTTGTGCTTAGCTATTGCATATTTGTTCCTGACAAGTACTAGGGGTAACAGTATGTGTTAAAAGCAGGCACAAATTATTTTGAATATTATTTGCGCAAATTACGCAGTGACATCACTACAGGAGACTGATGCGGGTGAATCCGGGAGACAACTCTTATATTATGGTTTATGGTTACATTAGAGGTTCATCGAACGTGTGCTTTCACTTTGTCTAATTTGTATAACCTTTAAAGCTTTAATAGTGTTGTTTGTTTGTAACTTCTACCAGAAGTTTGCGTTTGTAATAATTTATTACAGTAATTTTATTTTTATTTCTTGATTGAACCGACACCTCTAAACTTACTTTCCATGATTTCTGGATTATGACGATTAATAATTATTAATTTGCAACAACAAACTGACTTGCAGCATTATTTTTTTTTCAAATAATAATATATTATAATGTCTGAATCGAATGAAAATAAATTTTTTTTGATGGACCACCTTAATAAAACTTACGGTATTTTGTAGTGCTAGTAAGTTGTTGTGGTAGTATAACTACTGGTATCTGAATCTTTTATATTAAGATTTAGTTCTTTACTAATCTTTACATAATTTAGGAGTTAGGTAGTTAGGTTAGGCTTAGGATGATTACTGTGTATTAAATTCAGGAAAAAAAGTACTTCAGAAAGAGAAAAATACTGCTCACGGAACGAGGTCCCCGGTTACACTGAGACTGACGCGACCGGGGTAGAGTTTGAGTAATGATAAAAATAAAAACAACGTACCTGCATATTTAGCCAAGTATTCTAGTCATTTACGTAACTTTTCCTCTAGCTGTCAAGTGCTGTTCCTCCAACAGAACGGAACAGGTGGCACAGCTACTAACCATGAATCCCACAGAATATGCAGCACCGGGAAATCCATCAGATCTGGACAGAATTACAATATCAACCTCAAATGGACAACTTCATGATTGGATGGACTACAAAAAGGTCCGACTACTCCGATGCTTCAATTCATTACTTCCTGAAACGATCTTAAGAAGCAAAGATACATTGACGGAGCTAACTTTTTCCGAGTATGCGCTTTTCAAAAATATAAAACGTTGTCTCAAGAATTTGCACTGTCTCCGCACCTTGACTTTCTCGGACGTCATCCTTGATGCCTACCACCGTTTCCTGTACTCGAAAGCAATAGATGTGCCCACTCTAACCAATTTGACAATTACACGTAAAACCAAATTTACCAATAGTGAGTTTTTTCTCATGGATTTCCTAACGCGGGGAGTGAACTGCCGATCTCTTACAAAGTTCCATTTAATCGAGGAGCAAGGGGTGGAGGAGGGAGCCACTGCTACTGCTTCAGATCCACCCCTGCTAGAGAATCCAGAGTTATTGGACGAGGTTTATGATAATGACGCCGTAGTGATTGCCAGATTTATTATGAAACATCATACTTCTCTAAAGAATTTACATGTTTTAGGGAGTCAGGTGAAAGTTTGGGATAGTGAAAAGACCAAGGAGAATTTTGTCCAGAACCTCAAACATTTAAACTTGGACTGTTTCACTTACCACACGAAGGATGCCGGATTGAAATTAATTCTGGAAAATCAGATGCAACTGAAAAATTTTAAATGTACGATTGACAGTAATGATTCTGAGAGGCTACAAAATATCCTTGGCTGTATTAAAGGAAGCCAAGAGACTTTAAACTACTTTCTTATCAAATGCAAACTCAAATCTTCGGGTTTATCCAATGAAAATGTAACATCTTTTGATTGCAAGAATTTTGAGCATTGCACTAACTTGTCCACATTTGAGTTCACCTCCAAACTCATCCAAGAACATAAAGATGGGAACGCAAATGACGAAGACCATTTTCCAGGAGACACCAATAATGAGCCACCATTTGCTATTCTGAATATTCATTGTCTGCCAACATCACTTCGGCGTTTTGTGTTGGTTCATCAATGCTTTCCTAATGACTCCCTGGAAAAGCTTTTCGAACAGCTGCCAAAATTCCATGATTTAGAAACTTTCAAGCTCGAATCTAAGTCACCATTTAATTTTCAACTGTCCTGGCTTCAAGCATTATGCCAAATGCCTAAAATTAAAAGTGTGATTATTGATGGGGCGTTTGTAGATGTGAAACAGGAAGTTGAGGAACTTATTCAAGTTACCAAACGTCACATTAACATTTCCTTTAATAATAATGACATTTCTTGCTTCCCCTCCAAGCGGTAATTCGTGGAGCGGATTTAATTTAACATTTTAAGAACTATATAGTGAAATCACAAGTAATAAAGTCATTTAATATTAACAAAGTTTTTGAATTTCTAAGCAAGCACATAATTAACGTCTTATCTTACAATCGGATTTATAACTGGGGAATACTTCTTTGCTAATATTTGCCAGTATAAATTTCATATGTACATAGAGTTGAAAATGTGAATTAACAGTATAAACTACAACAAAATCCATCCGTAACAATAATAATTAATTTCAACAGGCACAATAATACAACAATCAATAATCCATTGTGGAAGAATCAAGGAAGCTCTTTCTCGAAGATGTTCACAAAAAGTTCAATACTTTCACTAATGCTTTGTCTTACGCTGTTTTCTTCGCCTTGTATTCGCATTCGCACGTATGTCTACCCCTCCCTCATCAACAATTGAAATTAGTAATTGAAGAAATTGTATCTTCTTCTCCCCCTTCATTTTTCCAAGAAGATTTGTCAACTCCAAGTGAATTTTTTCTGCTGTGATTTTCAGCTCCGCTGGCCAGAAATACCGCTCGTGCAGTGAAACCAAGCTCTTATAAAGTTAAATTAAAATGCATGAAATAGTACCAACCCGTCATTCAAATAGAATTAATGGCAGAAGAATTAAAAAGTACGTAGTACGTACGTAGCTAATGATGAAAAAGCTCTTACATGGAAGTTTAACGACTCTGGATGAATTTTAAAAGCGTTCTCAAAGCAATTAACTGACTGAAAGTATTTTCCCCTTGCGAAATGAACCAGTCCGTTCAAGAACTGGAGATGGGCGAATTGACTTGTAGTTATCGAAGGTTTCTTGCTTTGTGCTTGAATCAGCTCAAAAATTGCAGTTTCGTTTCCACTGATGTCCTGCATCAAGATTTTGACAAGTTCGCAAATGACAGGAAAGTGGTTTTCGTCCACAACTAGGGCTGTGTTCAAATATACAGTTGAATATAAAATGGCCTCCGGATGTCCCTATAAACATATATTTCAATTTAAGAAAGGGCCATTTTACTATATGGTTAAAATTTCAAGTATGTATATTGGGAAATACCAGATTGACAAAATATTCTCCCATTCTATAGTTGGCTTCGACAGACCACGGGTTCTGGTGTATGCAACGATCGAGACAATACTTTGCAAAGCCAAAATCTGCAAATTCTTGAGGAACTCTCATCGTAAAAATATCCGCTATAATGGTATTTGCGGCCACAGAAGTTGGCATCATGTGGAAAATTCGTCTAGACACAATTTACTTCATTCTTATGAATCTTTCAAATGAGATTTTAATTTGCTAAGGTGAAAAGAAAATAATATTTAAAAATAAGTGTGACTTACATAGCTTTGTCTTTTATAAAGGTGACGAGAGACCAAATATCAGAGAAATTGTGAGACTCGTAATTAAATTTCGTCCAGTATTTCACGTCATTCGGAAACTCTCTCGTTCTTGCTTGAACCAAATCTGATAAGTAGGAAATTTCAGCTAACATGCATCTTGGATGATCAGGGGCAAGTTTATTGGCTGTAACAACAGAATTTTTTTCCTCCTTCCAGGGCTTTTGTGTTTCACACCTAGGATCTTGCTTTCTCTTTGCGGCCACCATGGATTGGAGGCATAGGTACCATTCGAAATAATCTGGATCCAGTTCCACAGTCTGTGAATAATACAATACTGTATATTATAGGACAGATCAACCGGCATTTTGTGGTCGACAAATAAAATATTTAGTAATATTTAATTGATTATTACCGTTCTGATAACGTTCAAAATACCATTGAGATGAGCTTGAACGATCTTTAAATAATAAATTTTCATTCCATAGATTCCAGCTTTGACTTTAGAACTCTGAAACTCAAAGGATTTCAGTACTGAATAAATCCACTTAAACTCTGTAAACATCCCTTCAAACGGCACTCCATGGATGACTGACAGGCTTTCTTCAACCTGAGTGGCGTACAAAGCCAGTAGTCCTAAAACGTATCCGAAGCTTTCTGAATAATCCTCAGAAATGGTTTTCTCCTGAATACATTGAGAAAGTGTTTCCAGAGCAATTTTTAAGTAATTTCTGGCTTCAAGTAAACAACCGATCTTCAAGTGAAAGAATGACAAAGCTCCAAACTGAGTTATCTGCTCAAATACATTGAAGAGTTTGTTCTCATTGATACATGCCTGGTTTTCTTGGGAGAGAAGAGCGGGGCCCGAAGAAAGTTCTTGAATTGTACGAAGACTGAACTGACTCTGAACAAGTGCAATTAATTTGTTGTAGTCGGAACAAGACGCAGGAGTCCAGCGCATAAACCACTCACAGTTTTCAAAACAAAATACAGGTATTGCGTTTAGCTGCTGGGGAATGTTTGCATCGATATGAAGGTTACATTCCGTTTCCACCACTTGATTAGACTTCTTGTATGGTTGCAAGCTGTTATATCCGCGTTTCAACTTTACATTACGGGGATTCCCCATTCCGGAAAATTGGTTAAAAAGTTTACTAATCACCAAAATGACAACGTAAACTATTTGGGATTCTTGTTGCTGTGACAGCGTGACCGCAAAGAATCCTAAACCGCAGAAACAATGATCATGCACGCCACTGCACTGCACTGGTAATAAATCACTGGTAGTTCGATTGCAGGTAAAATCTTCCACAGCTCTCTAGCTATATTCTCTTGAATCTTTGAAAAAAAAAACTACTGGTATTTACAACTTTTACCAAATTACGGGCAAAACATAGGCCTGCAAAAATGCCAGGAATTGACCAGCAACAAAAATAAAAATGTGGTCTATGAATACAGAATACGATGATCTGTTACGACACGACAGTACCGATATGCATAATAATTACTAAAATATTGCAATTTGTATGGAAACGTTATTTGCGTTGGGAAGGAATAGTTGATTTTATGGCAACGCATTATGGTTACACATACAAACGTTTGTAAATATTACTCGGAGCTGCAGATTTATGACGGTACAATCTTTTGCCAATAATATTACGCAGTAATTTCGTCTTTTTAACCCCCAACTGCAAGGGCTTGTGTTGTTCAAGGCCATTGCTAAAAAATGAATCCTTGAAACATGAGTTTACAATTCCATCCCTGCTTTCTCTCCACTTACACGAGTACTTAAAAATAAGACATGTATTTTGTAAACACTTTCTCCTCTCACTGACTTTCTCCTTGGGTTTCAAATAACGGGAACAAATCTAACTTTGGGGAAGCAAATTTAGTGCTGAGTTAAATTCAATTAATTTGTAATTAATATGCATCTTTATTAAACCAGCCTGGATACTGATAAAACTAAAATAAAATGTATAGACGTAGTTTATTGAATTTTCTTAAACTTATACACAAAAACTATGGTGCATGAACGGTATTACATTAGGTTTGCTTGTTTACAAACAAAACAATAAATTCGCGTTCGAAGAAAGAATTTTAAAAATCTACAGAGCACCTCAGTGGAACTCCGATATAGAAAATGTGGACTATCGACTTCTTAAATCGTCAATCAAGGCGAAACCTTCGCGGGTGAAATTCTAGGCCAGAAAATCCGTCCCACCAAGAAATACCAAACCCTCGTCTAAATATTAGATCATGTCAAAATCGTCTCGCTGGAAACAAAAAATGTATACATTACATTCCATTACTGAATAATTATTACGCACACAACATTCCATGCTGATTTCAAAAATCTCTAGGTAAGTACAGTGAAGTAAATTAAAAATATAAAACTAACCTGGGCATTATATTCCATGATATGCTTCTTGATTGCAGAACTATTCACCCACGTGACATAATCTTCCATGTTTCTAGAACAGAATGATTATCAAATAATTAAAATCCTGCATGAAATGAAGGCATGACGATATAAAAAATCATAAAGATCTTACCTGGTCACCAAATAGGCAGGATCCTTCACCAATTCAATTCCCACACGAACATGACCCTGCTCAATAAATTTTGTCGCATCCTTAATCCTTTCAGCCATTTTATTCCGCACCATCAACACAGGTAAACGTCTTCTACAAAAGCTGGAAGCCGACACAGTGTCACATAGCTCCAAAGATTGTCTCGTCGGTATCAGTCCCATTTGGTACCTACATCAGATTCCGTAAATAAACCTCTAAACTTCGCCACATTATTGGAAAATAAAACACATTCGCGCAAGATAGAAACTTCACAAATATAATACTGTATTTCCTGCATTACTAACAATTTTTCTAGCAGCTGAGCTCCTGACTCCAACCGGAATGGGTTTTTCGGATCTAAATCCTTGATCTTCCGAGCAACATCCCTGATCTCTCTTGAAAGTTTGTTGTACCTGTCATTGGAAAGCAAAACAACATGTTACAAAATTCATAACTATTTTGTCGTAAATCCCTCATTTCAAACCACACTTACTTTGTATAATCCTCTCGCTTCTGAATATGGTATTTCCTCATGATCTTTACTTCATGTAAATTATTATCAGCTTCCCAATTTATAAAATCTACCTTTTTCAAGAGCTTTTGCTCATGAAACTTTAGCTTTCGAACCATTTTTATCACACCCTTCACAGGATTCTTTTAACTTGCTTCACAATTCAATACAATTACTTCGTAAACTTTTTAACTACAACATTCAACACTTCATTTGTTCTTCCGTGATTTTCACTTAATTTAAAAAACACATTTAACTTTCAAACATTACAATCTTTACCTTTCGGCTCTGGAACGTATAGGCAACATATATATACAGTAATCCTGCTGCTCCGGTCTTCAAAGAACACATGTGTTAGATTATAGAGTAATATACATGTGCTTGATGTGCTTGGTGCTATATAGCTATATTTATTGTATACACTCCGCCGCATGTACTTGCTGCTTATAATTTGTGCCACTCGCCTGTATTTATTCTTCAAGCACGCTGTGATTGGTTTTAAGTTTCCAGAGCGTGAGTGCGTATTCCTCACAAGGACGTCTTGCAGATGAGCGGGAATTAGTAGCAGCGGGAACGGGACATAGATATTACTTTTTTATCATTCCACTTAATTATTTCGATCCAATCCAATAATATTTTTATTGCTGATATCCTGCAGCACTTTACTATATTACTATCCGCCGACGGGGTTTTGAAGTCGCTCCAAGACCCCCAAGTTCATCATTAATAAATAATAATTATTCAGAATTTTGTATTAATAATTTTACAATCGCGTTTAATTTGATAGTTTCTTCTTCTTGTGTTCTTGTCGGTCCCGTTTAAATTGACGACTTGACGATGTATCATTGCGGCCATTGCGGGGAAAAAATAAATTGGGACAGTCATGAAATTCTAGTGGAACAGTATTTTACAGTTTTTGGTGTATTGTTACATAATTGAAGGGGGAAATTGTACCGGAAGTAGCTGAAATTATGCAGCTGTGTGAATTAGAAGAAATTATGTGAAATGGTTTAAAGCGGTGTTGATTGTTGCGTTTTTGTTAATTACGGTGCAAATTTTTGGATCCCATTAAAAAATGCGAGGTCCTTGGCTGCTGTCAGTCGTCATCATGCTATTATTTTTGACTGGAGCAAAAAGAATTTGGTTGTGATTGTGAAGTAGACTATAGAGGAATGAACAGATGTTTTAAGTCAGTTAATTGTGAGTTGAAAAATAAACTCATAGCGTGATTTTAGGAAGTGGATTATTAATCAGTCAAAATGCGACGAAGTTTAGCACCGAGCCAATTAGCCAAGAGGCCGAAGTTATCGGACGGAAAGAGGAACAAAAGTGAGACGGAGAGAGCTCCTTTAGCGGCATTGTCGGATCATGAGGCGTTTATTCGGTCCATCCTCGTAAAGCCTTTTAAAGTACCTATTCCTGGGTATGTTCCTAGTGGATATGGACGTTCTTTAGGTATACGTAAATCGACGGGCAAGCGGTCTCTTCACGACCCGGATGCGCCTGGAGCGCTGGTACTGTATGAGCCTGAGCCTTTACCCCCTGGAGTTCTAGATGTGGTATTATGATTGTCTCATTCTACATTGTTAGCTGTTAGCCATAAGCAGATATGTCAAATGGTGTAGGGATTAGCTAATAATAATTATTGCAGTGAGGTATGTGCATGAAAGCAAGAATTTATGTGCAATTATATTATCGGTGAACAGAAACCGGAGGATCAGGAAGTACATGTAGTGGTGGATCCAGTTTTGTCAAATGTATTACGACCCCATCAGAGAGAAGGAGTAAAATTTTTGTGGGAGTGCGTAACTGGAAGAAGAATTGAAGGAAGTTATGGAGCAATCATGGCAGATGAAATGGGATTGGGAAAGACTTTGCAAGTAGTAACTTTGGTATGGACACTCTTACGGCAATCCCAGACGGCTACTCCGGAAATTCGCAATGCAGTTATAGTTGCTCCATCAAGTTTGGTTAAAAACTGGGCAAATGAATTTGTAAAATGGCTTGGTAATCGTGTACCTACTCTTGCCATTGAAGGAGGAAGTAAGGATGAAATCGACAAAAACTTGAGCCAGTTTGTGATGGCTCCCGTACTTAGTGCAAGGAGAGTTGCTGTACCTGTTCTAATTATTTCCTATGAGTCATTCCGACTTCACGCTGCAGCTCTATCGAAAGGACAACTCGGTATTATAATTTGTGATGAAGGACATCGGCTGAAAAATCGAGAGAATCAAACATATAATGCTCTAGGTAATGTCTTAGTCTTTTATGATTCTTTGATTGAATGCTTTTGCGTTTAATGAGAATTCTAATCAATTTCATATGAATCTGCTGTACAACATTGTTTATGCCTAATCATTCATTTTATTTAAAAATCAGATTATAAGATGTGGTATAAAATGACGTATAGTAATTTTTGCATGTGTTCTTCGCTTTTTTGTAGTGGACCTCAAGTGTAAAAAGAGAGTCATTCTTAGTGGAACCCCCATTCAGAACGATTTATTGGAGTATTTTTCACTTGTACATTTCGTCAACGAAGGAATTTTAGGAACTGCTCAAGAATTCCGGAAGAATTTTGAAATACCCATTCTAAAAAGCAGAGATACAGGAGCAACGCAGGCGGATCATCAGAAGGGAGAGGAGAAGCTTCGAAATTTAACCACTACCGTTGAGAAGTGCATGATTCGCAGGACGCAGTCTTTACTGACTAAGTATTTGCCTCAGAAAGTGGAATTGTTGGTGTGCTGTAAAATGACTGACACCCAAGCTACAGTTTATAAGGTAATTTTCAGTCGATTATGAACGCTTCATTAATTTTTGTAATCATTCGAATTCCGTTAATCGCTCGTAAGGCTCGCTCGTAATGAGAGGATGTTTATAATGTTCGTATTTGATGCTTAGTGAAGTCTGTTTGATGTGTTGAGTAGATATATCATGATCTTGTATGTTTTGATTCCAATAATACAGGAACTCGTATCAAAATTCACGGCGAATGGTGGCAAAGGAACCAGCACTTTAGCAGCTATAACAAAGCTGAAGAAATTATGTAATCATCCGGACTTAATTGAAGAATCTCATCCAGTTTCTTCCAAACTAAACATAGAAATATCCGGCAAAGTCAAAGTTCTTGATACACTCTTAGCAATAGTGCGTGCCACAACTGATGACAAAGTAGTCTTAGTTTCTAACTACACTCAGACGCTAGACTTTTTTGAAAAACTTTGCCAACTTAGAGGATATGGCTTTACCAGACTCGATGGATCAATGGCGATTAAGAAGAGAATGAAAGTAGTGGATAAATTTAATGACCCAGAAAATAAAAACGAATTTATTTTCATGCTAAGTAGCAAGGCTGGTGGTTGCGGTCTTAACTTAATCGGAGCAAATAGATTAGTAATGTTTGATCCAGATTGGAACCCAGCTAACGATGCGCAAGCTATGGCTCGAGTATGGCGTGATGGTCAGAAAAAACAGTAAGTTTCTGTTGGTATTAAGCTATTCCGTTAAAGCAATAGCATGAAGGCTAACTTGCTTCGTTGAAATTTCTAGGTGTTTTGTATACCGATTCTTAGCTACTGGCACTTTGGAGGAGAGAATTCTTCAGCGTCAAAATCACAAAAAGTCGTTGAGTAGTTCTATTGTGGATCAAGACGAAGACCAAATAGTCAAGAAGTTTGATTTATCTATGCTAAAAAAATTGTTTAAGTTGCAGGAAAATACTGACTCTGATACCCACGATAATCTCGATGTAAGCTAATTTTTTTTAACGTTTCATATATTTTTTATTTGTAGGCATAATTTTAAGATCCGTTTGTTTTATTTCAGTGCAAAAGATGTGTAAATGGGATCCAGTCAAAGAAGCCTCCTGAAGGAAGTGACTGCAATTCAGATTTAGGAGATTGGAATCATACCAAAGACCGTAAGGGTATACCTGATGTAGCCCTCAAGCAAGTTTGGGGTACTGGGGCGATCTCTTTTGTGTTTCACCACATTTCACACGAGCCAATTGTTGTGCCTTAACCTTACTTCATATGTTCCATTAATGTTTAGTTTTTTATAAGATTTTGTGGTAGTTCCGATGAATTAAATTATTGGAGACATGGACAAAATCCGCCACAAGTGGCAGTTACGCAAATGCTGTAATTAATAGCACAATAACAGTTTCCTAATTAATCTCACCTTAAGCATTAGATGTCTGGTGGTATTAATAAGCCCACTGTATTTAAATAAATTTGTTAGCACTGCATAGGAATTATGAACCACTGGCAGTCCACGAGCATTAATTGTTTGGGGCTTACACAGGAAGCTGGTATAATGCATATTTAAAAAATCATTTATTCGCAGGAAATGCTAACTACCAATTAGGGCTGAATTTACATCCCCAACCCTGACTACAGAATTCGGAGTCCCTAATGGAAAAAATAACGAATGTACCCTGTAGTTGTGCGTATGCTGTTATTTTTCACAATTCTTTGAAAGCTTTCTCTAAAAGGAATTTTGTGAAGATTCATGGTTGAATGAATGACACAATAGATCTGGTTCAAGGAAGAATATGCTATTCTTTTCATTAGCAAGCAAAATAAACTAACAGTAGTAAATAATTTCATTTTATTCCTTCGTCACTGCTTCACAAAATGGTGTTCCATACATAATAAAAGAATTCTGTCATTTCCATCTCGCTGCCATATGCAGGTGGCTATACTGACCAAAGTAAGTACAGTAGTTTAATATAGTACAGTAGTTATATACATAGTTTAATTACTGTACTGCACTAGAGCTTCGAGCCCCTTTGCGCTTGAAATGACATGAAGAAAATAATTTATAAATTTATGGAAACATCATTATGGAAAACTGGATAACAAAATAATTTATAAGAAAAAAGAACAATTTATTCTATTCTGACATTACTTTTTGGTCAGGGGTATAATTACAACACCGTTTTTCCCAGTTTTATCTTGAAACCATCTACCTAACCTATGCTCTTTGCCTACACCGGCAACTAAAAATTTACCACTAGCAGAAAACTCCAACGAATTAACGAAGCCTTGGATAGGCACGCTGAAAACTTCCGTAAGGGATTTAAAACGTTCCCCACACTTCCAAAATCTAACGAAGCCATCGCAAGATCCCGAAGCAACTAAGTCAGTATTAGTGAACGAGGCTAAAGAAGATATCCACCTTGGCTGCCCTGTCACCGAGCATATACCATGAGCTTCTTCTACAACCACCAATGGCTTCTTTCTGTTGACGTTCCACGAACATAGGGAGCCATCCTCAGCTGCGGATACAAAATTCTCCTCATTCACTAACTTCACTACATCGGTTGATCCCTTGGCCGAACTATTGTACACTAACTGGGATTCTTCAACTATCTTCCAAACACGAAGGCTCCCGTCTCGTCCTCCAGCGGATAACGCTCTTTCTCTACTTAGCGCATCTATCGCTGTTACCTGTTCAAACAAATCAATTCACCATTTAGACACTAATTTTCGAACGAAAAATTCAGAACTGATTCCGAAGCAATAATTTAATTTCCATAAATACTCACAGCATCCTGATGTCCAAATAACGTCTCAACATAGCCCATTTCATCTAATGACCAAATACGTATCGTTTTGTCTTCAGAGGCTGAGTAAAGAGTGTGTGTATTTTTCCGGAATACTAATCCACGAATCGGCTTTCTATGACCTAAATTAATAAAATCATCAAAATTACTAAACCCTCATATTACAATTTAATTGAAAAATAAAATCAATTTCTTTCTTCATATATAGTAAATACCACTAAAGTTATGTATTTTCTTCATCGTATTCGGATTCCAGATGACAATTTTGTTGTCCATATCTCCCGTCGCCAGAAACTTCCCATCACTTGAGATTGTTATTGATGTAATTGTAGAGGAATGTGTTGAATTCCCGTCCGATTCAATTACTACGCCTTTCTTCGACTTCCTCTTCGTCAATCTCTCCAACCCTTTAACCATGTCAACTCGCTTTCCCTCTTTCACAGACCACTTAATTAAGTGACCACCCTTACATCCGGAGTATATGAACTCCTCATCCGCGGAAATTGTTAAACAGGTAACAGATTTCTTTAAATGCTTGGGGTATCTTAAAGTAGTAATTGCTGTGACATCTGCCTGTAATTTATCAGCTACTTCTTTCTTCAGTCGACCCTCGGATTCTAGTACATCTTGCTGAAGTTGTTTACTCACGACATCGTCTACTTCTTCATCTTCTGCCAATTCCCGTTTCTTCCGCTCGATCTCGTCAATATACAATTTCGCTAACCTGACCCTCTTTTCCTGAGCCGTCTCAGCTTCCTCTTCATTTAGAATTACTTGTGCATTTCTGTCGTCCACATCCGAGTCTTCCGACTCACTTGAAATTTCTTCATTCCATTTGGGCTTCTTGGTTTCCTTTACGCCATTCCGTTCTTGAGCGTTATTATTTTGGAATTTACGTTTATTTTCATGACGATTAGGACGGACATAGCGTTTCTTGGCATCTGTGTTATTTAATTTGGGACGACTGCCACTGTCTCGTTTACGTATGAAAAATGACATTACAGACTTTAGGGGATGTTATAATTAAAATTCTTTCGATAAAAAAGTTTTAACACGCTTTCACTATTCCTTATTCTCAATTTAATTGTGATTTAAATTTTTGAATATTTAGTTAACACGGGATTTTAATTTGAGCGTGCACACATGCTGCCAGTATCTAACTTGGATGCCCCCAATGTATACAGCACATATATTCACATTCACTCACATACTCACACGTGCAATATTTATATTTCCTTCCTTGAATTTATTGTTGCAGAGTTGACCGCTAGAGATCTCTGACTATCTTAATAGTTTAACTGCGGTAGTCAAAATCATTTACGAATATTTCACAAATTATACATACTATATACTTAAGTACATCATGCGTAATGTATTGTGTTACGAGTTAAGATTTTTGACAAAACATAATTATTCACATACATATGCTACAACCGTAAAAAAATATAATAAACTTAAATGTAATATAAACTTCATTTTGGTGCTTTTATGCATGGCACGGAGGCGAATTATGTGCCGGTAGCTGTTTTATTGAATTATTTGGTGCTAAAAACTTTTGAAGGCATTAGTGAATACATAAGTTTATTGTTTCAAGTTGCTTATCAGGTTGAAAAAATATTTTTTACAAAATACGTTCATTCAAATATGATCATTCAACTGTTTATAATTTCATAAAGACGAAGCCGAACATTACCGCGACGTTCTTACAGAGTTACAATATAACGGTATCAAAATGAAGTTGCTGTTGCTAGACTAATCAAACTGAGTTTGAAGCTTCAGTATTTGAAATTAAATGAAACTGATCGATTCAAAGTCATCACTAACACAAGAGTACGACGTAATAAAAATACAGATAGTTTTTGACAACACCACTTTAACTCTACATAAACGAAATCAACTAATGTTACAAAAATGATGCTACTCCTCGATTGATTAAGTTGTTATCAAAACAGAAGCAAAAATTGTTCGCTTGGGTAGCTAGAATTGGGAAGAAACGTATAAATACGAGCGGCTTGGACTGTGCAAAACGTAAATGTTGAGAGGATGCATAAAAAATCAGGCCTTGGATTTTTTGGATAATTTTGGAGGTCTGAGGAATGGATTGTCAATTAGTTCCCAGCTGACATTGGGACTTCCGTCTTGACTGTTTTCATTACTGCTATCTTCATCATCATCCATGAGTTTAGGAGCCTTATCCACTGATCGCTCTTTCTTTACGTAATTTATTCTAGGGACATTTTCATCCTCTTCGAATATTTGATCGCGAGGTATTAAAGGATCCAAATATGTAACGGGTTTGGGCATTATCAGTGGAAATAACTGGTGGTTTTCGGGAAACAGGTGGAAGCATGGTGAGATGCGAGCATAGAATTTTGTGAGTGATCTCTCCAAATCACGCTTCGTTTGACTTGTCTTTTCTCGGCATGCAGCATAGTCCGTAAGCGGCTGTTTGTGAGTCTGAGGGAAAGAAGAAATGAGTTGTTTTGAATTATGACAATAAGAAAAGGAAACAGACTTGATTGATACAAACTTCCACAAACGCTTACAGGAGTCCGAATGTAACAATGGGGATCCGGCATCGGTGGGAAATAATCCGGAACATGAGGAGGCAACGGAGCACGCTTGCCAGCTGAAAGAATAGTCGGTGTTTTTGGAGGTGGTAAAGTTTGTATATTTGGGATAATTGATCGATTATGACGCTTGTAAAAGCTTCTTAGGCCAACGGGGTCGATTCTCAATCCCAATTCTGTCATTGCTAAAGTCACGTCTGCAACCGTAGGCTCCACACGACAGGCCAGTTCCGTATACACTCTAGTTGTACGGCCCAATTCCATCAATACTAAAAAACATACAATCAAACTCTGAAATTCTGGCCTTCAAGCAACATCCTATACATTTCAGGTTTCTCTCTAACTCTCTACATATTAATTCAGATCTCAGACCCCATTTCGAAAAGTGCAATGGAATAATACATAATCAAAACCACTTACAGCTTTGAAGGGATTCTACCAAAGTCTCCACTGCTGCCTTCTCCACTTGATTGTATCCTGCTTCCTGTGCCAAAAGAGCGACACAGTTGGTCAAGATTTTACGGCGGGGATTCGATGATCCTTGAGAGTCCATCGTACTCCCGGATAATTTTGTTTCCTCAATGGCTACAGTTTTAGAGTCCTTCTAACTACAAAAACAAACAAATACAACCTCAGTATAGATAATCAACGTCCCACTCCTCCAGAACCATAACTATATATATACATCTCCAAAAATTCCAACTCCAAAGAAGAAGTAGCGGAAAATATGCATTTGTACCCACCCAATTAAAACACGTAATTATTACGACGTAACCCACAGCTGAAAACGTTCACAGTTCACGCGAATTCTTCAAGTTCTCTTCAACATTCTCTTTCCAATGAAATTCTCAATATTTTAATTCAGCCTCTCATGCACTCGCTATGAACTCAATCCGCTCAAGTGTATTTATCAACAGAAAGTTCCTGCTTTTTTAGGTTAATTCTCTTCACAAACAAAATAACGAAACTTATGACACCACCAGAAAGTCCACATATAACAACATAATAACACTAATTTTTCCAAACCTTGTTTTAACTATTCTTTTTCCTGCCGTTTTTCCAACATTCCAACTTCCAACAACCGCTTTTTATAATAATCGGCGATTATTATAAAAAGCAATCCCATGAATCAAAAATTCAATATAAGTACACTTTTTCAATTTTACCGGCTTTACCGTTCGCCTTTTGTATAGAAACTCCTAATGTGTTTTAAATAATGCGATGGGTGCGATGACACAGCGAGATGAATGCCATCTTCATCCTTGTATGGTACATTTTTTCAACCTCATCCTAAATATTATTTGTCATTCTCCGTTCCCACAGACAGAATAGCCACATCATTCTGCCTACCCCTCTCTATTTCAAGCTCATCTCTAGAAACTTTGGAAGAATTTATTCATGAAATCGCTTTTTCTGTAAATGACGACTAATGAAATATTTATCTTGCCGTGTGATTAAAAAAAATTAATGTATGTGGAGATACAAATGAATTGTTTAGCTATTGTATGGTAGACTTCCTTATGCTCACGTCTGAGCCGTTTGCGTTGTATGTACTTTTTGTATTATATAGACTTTTTATGCGTTTATTACATTTTCGGCGTAAACTAACTTTTAGAATTCGTAATATTTATAGCCTTTTTTAGCAGAATATCTTCTGTCTGCGTAGGTGGGAAGCAAAAATATAGAGACAAGCCACGATAACATAGAGTTGGTTAATTTTATGAGCTGATCGCTGTCAAGCTTTACTTATGTAGCAGAAAGTCATCCAGTACAGAAGCTCATGCATCGACACTTTCCCAGCAATAGGAAGTTAACAACTCGGCTTTATGTTCAAGTGGTTGGAGATACAAAGTTTATAGTATCAGTGTGTGCCACGACGATCACATTATTGTCGGTATCTTGTATCTTCTTTCACAGGAATTTGAAGGAAGAAATAAACTACCTTTATAGGGTTAGATAAAGAATTGCGGGTGGAGGAATAACATTGTACTGTGTTCAAAAAATCCGAAGGATTTTAATTGCGGTTGGATTCAGTTTTAATAGAAGGTATGATTTCTGGATTTTTTATTTTGTTAATTGGTCTGATTTTGAAAGTGGTAATCTGGTGGGGGATAGAAAATGTGGGTAAGTTTTGGGAAGAAGATGGTTTGGTGCATGTGTAAATTATAGATATTACATTTTTGAAAGTTGTAAATTTCAGATAAGGTGATACTAAGGCACCGGGAGGGAGCTGAGTGGTTTAATATAATAAGAAATCTGGAGGTGGAATGACCATGTACCAATTAAAAAGGCTGGGATCATCGAGCTTCGAGTCAGTTGTTACGGGACCTTCTGCTCAGAGTTTGTCCTTGGTGATCATTCTTTCGTTTTTGTTCAACCGATTTGTCATTTCGGAGGACAGGTTAACTCCGAGAGGGGTTCCACTCTCCAGTAAGTTCTTTAGTCCTAAGCTGATAAAAGATTAGAGTTATGTAGTTGATGGATGAATTAGAACTGATGTGAGTGTAGTATGACATGATAATGGGTTTTTGGTTTCAGGAGCGGCGCTGTATGATCCTCAAAAGGATTTTAGTTGCCTTGATGGTTCACAACTCATTCCATTTTCATTTGTAAATGATGATTACTGCGATTGCGAAGATGGATCCGATGAGCCGGGAACTTCTGCTTGTTCTAATGGCTATTTCTATTGTCTTAATGCGGGACATATTCCATTGAATATTCGTACATCGAGAGTCAATGATGGGATTTGTGGTAGGCTGAATTGGAATTCTTTGTTACTGTGTGTTTTTTTGTACTGTAGTATGGTATTGAAATTCTTGGTGAAACGGGATTCACAAGTAGTATGTTTTTCCGTAGATTGTTGTGATGGATCAGACGAATTTGATGGGCACATGTCGTGTGGGAATACGTGTCTGGAAATGGGTCGAGCTGCTAGGGAAGAAAATGAACGAAAAATACGCCTTGCTCGTGATGGGTATCAGAAACGTATAGAAATGAGTCAGCAAGGAAAGGACAGTAGAAGAGCAAAAGAAGAGGAAAGGAGTAAGTTAGAAGTTGACCTTCAGCAAGCCGAAACATTGAAAACAGATAAGCAGCGAGTAAAGGAAGAGGTTGAAGCACCAGAAAAGGAAGCCCTAGAAAAACACCGTCAGGTTGAAGAGGACAAGCGCAGGAAAGAAGATGAAGAGGAAAAGAACAAAAGTGAAATTGAAGCTGAGAACATTTTTAATCTTTTGGATTCTAACGAAGATGGTCTCATAACTGCTGACGAGATCAAGACACGCCAGACTTTTGATAGAAATAGGGATGGGATCGTTTCCGACGAAGAAGCATTGTTTTTCCTCAATATGGAAACTGAAATGTCCAAAGACGAGTTCATGAAAACGGGTTGGATTCTATTCAAGCCTTACTTTCTTATGGAATCAGGCATGTTCCAGCCTCCACAACCTGAAGAGGCGGAAGAATCTGCCACTACGGAAGAAGCTTCAACATCCGAGCAAACTACAGAACCTCCGCCTTTGGATGCAGATGAAAATATTAACTCGGATTACGAAGATGATGAATTAGAAGAGGCCGAGAAGGTTGATTCGCCAAGTCTTCCAGAGGATGATGAAGCTGAGGAAGACGACACTAAGGCTGAAGAAACTGAATCTGCACATATAGATCTGTACGACGAGCCTACCAGAGCACTTATTGAAGGTGAAGTGATTGACCTTACTTTCTGTAGTATTATTATTATTGTTATTATTCATTTTTAATTTATTTGTTTGTTGGCGAAAATCTATAGCTGCTGATAAAGCTAGACAAGAATTCCAAGATGCTGAACGTGCAGTGCGAGATGTGAAAAATAAGTTGCAAGAATTGAATGATGCTTTGAGTTTAGACCTAGGTGATGACGATCGATTTGGTCCTTTGTTTGGTCAGTGTTTTGACCTTTCTGACAGGGAGTATACATATACTTTGTGCCCCTTCCAAAAGGTAAAATTAACCTTCTTTATCTGCTTTATCATCTGTTTAAGTTTTTTTGGCCCTAATGTAAAATTTTGTCTATCAAGGCTAATCAACGTGGTATCAACGGAGGTGGAGAAGTACATTTAGGTAAATGGAACTCATGGAGTGGTCCAGAAAGTGACAAATATTTGAGCATGCTTTATGATGGGGGGCAAGCGTGCTGGAACGGACCAGCACGTTCTGTTAAAGTAATTGAATTACCTCATTTATTTCACACAATGTGTAACAAAGTATTTTTAGACGTATTCACATTCTTGATCATTCCGCTTTTAGGTAAATGTTCAGTGCGGAACCGAAAACAAAATCCTATCGGTTTCAGAACCTTCCCGCTGCGTTTATGAAATGGAATTTTCATCTCCTGCTGCCTGCCAGCGAATGGAATCAACAGGTCATGACGAACTTTAATGCGAAAAAAACGTATTTTCATACCTGGTCGTATAGTTAATGAGAGTATAGATATATGCTGTGAACAAGAATCTAGGCTGAATTGGTCGAGGCTTTAGACCTTTGTGACTTCACAATATTGTATAACGAATTATCTTGTGAGTAAATCATGGTCCAGCTAACTGCCATCACTATTTCCTTTAGGCAATTTAAATGTGAAGTCATGTTCAAGTTGTGTCCTTTTTATAAAACCAGAATTAATTTCATGCAAACAAAAATTGAAGTTATCAAGTTATTAGTTGTAAGTCCCTTACGTTACTAAATATATCCAACCGGTACCAATAATTCAGGCCTTGCACGATATCATAAATTATGACATTTGTTGTACTTTTACTCTCATTTGTATATGTTATTTAACGAGGAAGCCAATTTTGTGATTACAACCTAATTTAAGCCATTGAAGTCAAATTATGAAATTACTGGTAAATGAGTTCAATAAATGCGCCACAAGCAGCCGACTATACTTACTTGTAGATTACTTTGCACCGAACATATCAACCAAAGTCCATGTCCATATGCTCTGCAATATTCTTCGCGGCAAACATAGCAAATTATTAGAATCATAAACATTGAGCAAGAGCAAGAATGCGACAAGTTTAATGATCTGAAATGGACACTCGTCACTATACAACGAAAAGCAAATAAAGATACGTATGGTATTATTCACAACTAAACAATAATAATAATAATTATTATTATTTAATATTACTACTCTAACAACTACACTGCTATACTTTGACAAATGTAAATAATTATTACTGGAGTGTACATGTTACTGCACGTACTTAATAGAAATCAAACTAATAAGAGTAACAAAGAAAAAAGTTAAGTAAGTATGTGTCACATGTATGTAGCTATTTAGAAGTATAACGGCAGCGGCAGTTGTCGTTTTTACTGACATGAAATGATAGAAAAATTATTTTTCTACATCATCATCTTGATCATTACCTGATAGTATCATGCTATGTTCTCAAAAACTTGGCTCTCTTGTAAACCTAAATATGCTACGTACATCTATTTATTTATATACACGTTATACTTTTATGACACATTATTTTGACATTGTAAAATTGGGATCACATGTATAATCAGTAATTTGAATTTACATTCTTGTCGAATATTTTCTTGTTAGGCTCATTCAAGTGTGAAGAAGATTTCAGTAGTATTCTCAGTAGGTTAACTTTAATCATATGATTTACGTTTTATGTAATATATACATAATTTAATTGAAAAGTGTTTGAATTGTTTATAAGTAAGCATTCATACCTGGATGTTACCCATTTCTGGGCTGTGTTACTGTCATATATGTTAAGTGAAGATAAATGAAACAAATGTCATTATTGAATATGTTCAACAGTAAAAGCAGTCAATTCTATACAATTTGCAGCTTGATCTAAAAGTTATTTGTATTGACAATAATTCCTATATATATATATATATATATATATGTACTTATGTACGTCGTTCCATTTCATACATTCAAAAAGCTAATAATAGTCCAGTTGACTCACTTTATTTAGTAATATAATCCTATGGTATTACCTTAGTATTAATTATTTGGCAATGAAATGAATATTACGGGTGTATCCGGTAGGATTCTTACCAATATTTTTTTCCTTTGACAAATGGCAATACTGATGACTGTAACGGTATTCCTTACATCAAATTATTTATGTGTTCATGTTTTATTATTTTTTGATTTCACATGCTTCCACTTCCACCAAAATTATTGGAATCAATAACTTTCATTATTATTAATTCATGCGGAGTTAGCATAAGGTATTCTAATACAAAAACAATAATTTGTGTACGTATTACATGTACAGTTAAAAACCAACAGAAATTCAACAGCAGAACAAATTAAATTATTTCCTATAATTCCTATCAATAATAATTTTACCACTGGAAGGAAAAATACTTATGTATGTCGTACAGTGCCAAGTACCACTCATGACGCGTAATTTCATTTGTCAATTTTGTATACTCAAGTGTTGATGCACATGGCGGTGCATGCAATATTGCATACAATTCAACATAGAGAAATATTTTAAAGACTGATTTTGTTATAGAAACAAACTATTCTACTATGTGAAGTATTCTCCAAACCCCATTTAACTACAGGGATAGGTAATTACATTTTTATGTATAGACTGCTAGCAAATTAATCAGGGAGTGAAAAACTAAGTTATTAAATTATATAATAATTGTCATTTTACACAAATTGTCGCATTGTATGATTAAATTATTCCTTGTATTCCATCACAAAGTACGAATGTCATTGTTGAGATAATTTGGGCACATACTATGATGTGAAGATGTCTATACACGGAAACTAAATATTTACTCCCTGGTTTACTAATCTTGCCAGCGTAATATTTGTGTCTTATAATAGAAGTAACAAGTTGTTGCTTCTATTGCCAACAACTATGAAAATAATAAACAAAATGGAAGTTGAAGGAGTTGACACACTACTGTATCATTAATAGCAGCAAAAAGAATCTATATAATTTGTATGTCTGGAAATATGCTGCATACTTATCCAAAAATCGACGCATAAACAAATTATAGCTGATTTACTCCAAAAGAAGGTTAACAGAAATTCGAAACACTTATAATTAACCCTGTTGATCCTTAACGTGGGAAATTATATTAAACACTACACATTCGCACGACTTCTTCAGTAATTGTAACCATCATATTTGTATATACCTTACTTCCGTCCTTCTTGTAAAATGGATGGGTTTTATACGGGGAAATTTGCCACTGGTTTGTTACGATGTAGCGCTTTTCGTCCAACCGCTACATAATAATTTATCTCACAATAAAACTGACTTTTCTTTCTACAATCACACAAACACGACACAACAACAATGGTAGACGATCAAAACTTTCTATGATACACTCATGACTGGGCCTATATTTACTCAATAATTTATTGTTTCAAAGACTGATAAACCAGTGAAGGAAGGCCAAAATTCAAGGTAAACCTAAAGGTTACAACTTGCTTTACCTTAGTAATGAAAAATTCCTCCCACCGTACCAATAATAATGATAATAATTTCCATACGCAACAATATCATCGTGTACTAGGTCGAAGGTTTGAGAAGTTTTGACAGTCACAGCGTATGAGAATCCTTTTGTGTACTACATCTGACAGTATTATATTATGTAGTAATTATAAGTTGTAAAACCTCTGGCCATAAATTGATAAATATTGTGCAACTAGTTCAAATAACGTGCAGATATAAATCATAGCCCATTACATGCATTTCATACTGATAATTCAAATCAAAATGGGCAAAAACTCATATACTGACAATGTGACGAAAGTCTACATGCGTGTGCCGGTATCGGTGTGCTGTAGAAGAGATATAAATCACAAATTACAAAAGTATTATACTCAAGCGATTAAATATTAATGTTGAAAAACATTGGTAGTTTGTCAAATTACTATGAAGATGATACAATAATAATTAGAGTAGGGGAAACTTATTTAGCTCAGGTTTAAGTAACAGTAACAATTAAATATATTTTACAGCTTATAAATCGTACTCATTACGTGATTGACTTGTTTTAGTCTTCTAAATATGCATAAGGTTATAGTGCGTTCATTTGACATGTTAATTGGGGCATTTGATTTGAAAGATATAAATGACGATCATCAAGATACAACAATAATAATAATATTACTATATAATGTAAATTAAGGATGATACAATTCATCATTAAACGAAAACTGCTAGCAAGAAATGCAACAGACAAATGTTCTTCCAACATTTGTTAAATAATAGTAATTACTATTATTATTACTGAAACGTACACGGTACGTTACTCCTTGAGAAAACAAAATTAAACATTAATAAAACGAACCCTACAAATTATATTCTACGAGCAGAATTACAACTTACATCTTACTAGAATAATTCAGTAGTCTTGTAATGAATAACTGTAGCTTAGCAGTATTTTAATTAGCCTATGGAGTTACGCAAAACTTGAATGTTTAACTATGTTTTTTGTGTACAAAATAAAAGGGTGACGAAACCTTAGAAGAACTTCATTATAGAATTGTGCAGATGTTCCTCCATCGACCCCTACGGGGAGGTTTTGGACCTTTCCCTTTACCCTTCTATAAAATTACAAGTAGAAAAAATATCATCACTCAAAAAATCCGAAATCAGAATTTCTAACAAGAAAAGGAATCGTGAATGAAGAATCATAAAACGAGATTGCTGTTTAACTAATAAATGGTACCAAAAAGGAACTTACGTCTTTTCGAATTTCTCTAACCAGAGTGTAGAATGCTTCGTCAACTCCCATTCGGGTTTTTGCTGATGTTTCTACAAACGGAATTCCATACTGTCTCGCAACTTCTCTAGCTTCTGACATACGCACAGTTCGGGTTTGCAGGTCACATTTGTTTCCTACCACTAAAAAAATAGAGAAGTTCCAGCATCATTATTTGCTTGTTTTTGAAACAATCTGGATTAAATCTATAGAGACATTCCTATTGAGATTCTAAGATTAATAGCCATTCGTGCGCTTATTCACCATTTCTGTTACGATTTTCATCAAATCCAGTGATAGGGAACCACGAGATGAATTCAAGAAAAATACATGCGGTGGAAAACATGGGTATGTCGATTAATCGTGTCACTAAAAATTCTGCTGAGCTTACAAATCGTTCTTCAATAACATACACATAAGTTAAATGCACCAACCGCACGAAGGAAAACCTTTTATGTTACAATCCGCACCCCCATGCCTCTATAACCCACCTAAAGGAACAACCACGGTCATAAATCTGTACAAGCTACCAACTGCATATGAAGGTAAGTATAAAATATAGAATCTGTGGTAACAAGGTTTGATAATCAAACTACTGTTAAAAGTTGGATACAGTCTAGTACGAAATGATTGACGAGACAATTACATTCCTTACGATCACATAAAAAGATAAATACATTTAATTTGCCCAACTGGAATCGGATCAGTAAATCACGAATCAGAAAGTTGAATCTGCTTGTGACTGCTGATTGCTACGAAATATCAGACTTTTTCGGGCAGAAATAGAATTTCAACGCTCCCCAAATAATCCATATACGTGCACATAGAAGTAGCTAATTAAGGAAAACGAAACGGGCATGACCCCATTTGGAAGAAAATATTTACACACTCTTATTGATTTTCAGCACATAAAAATAAACAAAATGAGGAATTAAACACGGGATATGACATACTAATAGTTACTAATGCGTCAATGCAGATACAATCGAAACCAGACCCAAAGCCGGAATACAGTTTAATGGTTTTATCAGCTACATGCCCATTACATGAAAGAGAATAACGGAATTTGTGTAAAGGGATATAACTATCGTCGCCACACAGTACCCCACCGATTACCTTAAAAACCTTAACTTACAAACCTATAGCATTAGGTGATCGATTAGAATTACTAAACCGCGAATCATATTAGCTTTTCACTGTTTAAAAATCCAACTGAGTTTAATGGGCACATATGATTGAAGGTTACTAAATTCTACCCCTTATTTCATCTCTCTAAAATACGCAGCGAGAGGTATTTGGAAATTGTGCTTTCCACCTAATTATTTTAAAATCTTGAATATTTACGAAATATTGTTTTACATAGTACACTTAATAATCCCTACTGATACATTTGTATCATACAATAAACTACAGCTAGGTCGCGAGTCGCGACTTACATCTATCGCTACAACAATAAGAACTTAGGCCTACAAACGCTTGCTGGAGCATTTCAAAAAACAGGTTCACTTACAGACCATCGGAACATCATCGGCATCTTTTACTCTTTTTATTTGTTCTCGGTACATACTGATGTCTTCAAATGATTTTGAGTTATTGACTGCAAACACTAAAAGAAATCCCTCGCCCGTTCTCATATACTGATCTCGCATTGCGCTGTAACATTAGAAACACAGCTGGTTAGCTACATACAATTTTTAAACTCAACACACATTTATAAGTCAATCATAGCCTGATGAATACCAAATTAATTGCGAAAACTAATCAATCCACCTTTTCAAAAATATGTCACAGCCAAACTGTTTTACAAACTCAGAATCAGCTATATTGCATAATTTATCAAAATTCATCTAATCTGAACAATTTACTTCATGTTACAAAATTCTGACCGTAAAGGTTATAAGTTTCATTCAAGCCACTTTTCAATACCCGTCATCACATCCAAATAACCAATCGAAAAAAAATCAAAATTTCCGGGCACCTATACTATAATTGAGTTAAGAAAAAATCAAGAAGCCGTACTTTTGAGAATCCTTGAAAGTACCTTAGAGGTAGGCTTAAACGCCACTTCAAAATTTACAAATACGCTCTAGAGAACTGTTGAGCTCAAAACAATAATTGTCATATCCAGCTCTAAATGAGATACTAACACAAACAGTGAACGTAAATGAACTAATTATTCTAACATCATTTTAACACAGCACCCACTGGGTTTACCCTTTGATTGCCACTTCTTAATTAAAACACAAGCAATCCAAAAATACTCACCTATATTCTTCCTGACCCGCAGTATCCAATATATCAAGTAGACAAGTCTCTCCATCAATAACAACTTGTTTCCGGTAAGAGTCTTCAATCGTAGGATCGTACTCGTCCACAAAACTACACAAAATTCATAAAATAACTAGAACTGATTCCGGTTCGATCCACAAATAATGACCAAAAACATTTACAACACCCGAATGGTTGTTTCCTATTCACTACAAATTGACCTGATATTCAGAATCCATCTTAAATCAATAAATTCACAAACTGATATACTTGATTACAATCACAATTCCATCCACACTAATTCCAACTAAAAATATAATTAATCAGCATAAAAGATAAAAAATCAATGAACCCTGAATCTCAACTCTTCGAAATCACAAACGTTCAGTTTTCACTTTCGACCAAATAAAAAAATTACAGAACCCAACAAATCGTCCTGGACCGCCCAGTTCATATTTCTGACAATCAATTCACTCCTATACTTGCACCTTCCTTCTCAAATTAACCTTTGACCCTTACTAATACTCCGTCACAAATTACATCCCCAAGCTTCTTCAAGTACTTGTCCAAGTTCCATTTTCATAATATCACGCCAACAACGATGTAACCTATGAACTCAATTTAAAAACTCACAAACACACAAATATCTACACTAATTTCAAAAAACGAAAAATACCACATACTGATTTTGTATAAGCTGAATTGTTAAGGCACTTTTGCCCACACCACCAGCTGCAAAAAAAATTAAATAAAAATCATGGTTACATCCCACCCTCAATTTCAATCATCCATAAAATGCATTTCCAGACATTTAAATAAATATAAAATAATTGACAAATGAATAAAATAATAATAATAATTCTTTACCTCCAACTACGACCAACTTGTACTCAGTCATTTTGGATTTGTCTTGATTCTCAGTCCAAAAAGCAAATTTTTTTCGAAGCACTTTACAATCTGAGAGAGAGACTGGAGTCCTCCGCTTCTCGCCTTCACAGTTAATAGTTGTTTTTTTTTAAATTAATTGGAGAGTACAAGATGATGGAGGACTGATTTAAAGGGTAAGGTCACAAAATTCCAGTGCAACTTGTCAGTCAACTGATTCCTGTGAAGTATAATGTGACGTCAATTTTTCCTCTGACTTGATTTTTAATGGTGATGGTAATGAGTTGAAATTGTTTCGGATGATGGTTTAAAGGATGATGATGATTGAAGAACCCCGTCTCTTTCTTTCTCTCTCTCTCTCTCTCTCTCACTCTCGACTCTCTGGGTTAAAAACTCATGAAAAAAGCAAAGAAAGAGGAGCAGCCAGTGAGTATAAGACGAACCATACCTATAGTCGTCAGATAAATTGACTAAAATCTCAGAGATGACGTCAGTCACACTCACTATGAGATCATCAGGTCTGTCTAGTCTAGCCTCCTGCTCTTTACCATAGAATTTGTCTGGTCATAGATTCTTCACACCGAGTCAGTGTTCCAGTACGCATATACATTTATTATAGTGGCTTTTTATTCCATTTATAATACATATATATTTAGTCTCTATGTTTACAGAGCTGAGTAGCTATCTCATAAGAAAGGGACTACATGAATTTATACTTACATACATAATGAAACTTGTGCAACAATTTTTCCTTTCACGTGTACGTATGTACATTTATAGTTACATAAAAAGAGCACACACTTTACAATACAGGGATGTGCTTGTACCCTATACACGTTGGGTAACAAAATTCCTATTAAAGGGTTTAATAGCGGTCAAATGTGGTCAGTCTTAAATAATATTTTTAACCTAAACAAGCCTGAGTAATTTGAATGAATAAATAAATTATGTATTATTTAGTTAATTATGCATATTTTTAATGCATTTTGGTTTGATGTTAACCCTTAATACTAATTTAATTGTGAAATCTACTTTGTGAGATTCGAAATGCTCTTACAAGAGAGATCCATGAATAAAATTAGGGTTTAGGATTTTGTTTATTTGCTGAACAGATTGTCTCGGCTTCAGGCCGACAACAAAATTGACAAATCTCATAATTCTATGTATAAGTTTGCTGGAACGCGGGTGAAAGTTTAGACGGTTTGTTGAATGTAAAGGGAATATGTAATGTGTACGCTCTGTCAGTGTATTTACCGTAGAGTTTAGGTAATGAGTGTCATCTACCATAAAAAATCCGGGGGAAGGGCTGGGTGGGATGGTAGGACTAATTAGTGGTATGTGTTTACGTAGCCTAAATTCAATGATTGCAGCAACAATAACAATAATCCTCCATCAGGGAACCTTTTGAGAGAGAATGAAGTTGGAAAGCGAGTTTAAAAATGCTTGGATACAGGACCTCGTTTAAGCATAAGACACAATTCAGACTTTTTCGTGCTTGAGGGCATTGCATTGGTGAAAACATTAGAGAATTCTTGCCATTTTAGAAGACATCTTGATAGAAATGGATGCATTAGTTTCTGAAAACTGGATTAATTACGTTGTTATTTGTCTTAAGAATCGTCTTATATGTTCTGCTATTATCGCTATACGATTGTACGAACTACAATAATTGGTCACATGTTCCCAGGTTTCCAGTCTATATGGTCAATTGTGTATGGGGGGAAGCGGAGATGAGCAGTTACAACTCCATAAATGTATTGCTTTCAAAGCTTATTTTGTACATTAGTTTGAATGTTATGTTGTAAGGGTAATGGAATAATAATGTATTGCTGTTAGTAGTGCATGTAATGGAATGGTGCAAAGCTCATTAGTGTTGTATTCGAGATTCGAGACGAATACGCTGGTGAAGTAGTATTTAAGTACTTGCAAGAAATAAAATGGACATCCTTTGAAAACGGTATATTTATTTCCTACCGAGATGAGTCGACTACTTTGTACAGGCTGCATCTGTAAAGTTGCGGCTCTTTAGCACGGTATTTGTGCATTTGGTATGTTTCCGTTGCTTAATATTTATTGCAATTAGAAACATTGCAATAAGATGATGTACATTTTTTAGTTTTCACTCTTTGAGCCTGTTCACTCTTGAACTTTCACTTTAGTAAAGTATACTTATTGTACGTGTACCTCCTGAAGGCTTTACTTTAAAGTTGAATAGAACGCATACGCATAGAAACCAAAAAGTGAAAAGTTTATAAATGGTGAACGGAACGGTTGATTCAGGAAAGAACACTGTAATATACACATAGCATGCACACACTGCATGTATACTTTTTGAAACATTTAAATTAATAGTGAAGAATTTTCGGTGAACATAGTATTTCCCAAGTAAATGTTTCGCAAGATTGCCTATAAAGTGGCAGGCAAGGAATTCCAGAAATTCTGCTACTGTGACGTTACTTACATGCATTTTCCCTATTAAGATTAAATCGTCATGCCCAAGGTCATAGATATACCTATAGGTATTTCTATGACCTTGGTCATGCCAATACTGCATGTCTCTTTAAAAACCACGAAAAAATCCCAATTTGTAAGCAAATTTTTTTCTCCAAATATTCCATTTTTGGTGAAATATAAGGGACAACAGAGTCCTAAATAATAATAGTTATTTCAAAACAACATGTCGCTATATATCATACAAATATGCATTACATTTTGAGTTTTTGAGCATCTCTTTGGAAGAGTTCAGTCTACCTCTGTAGAGGAAATGAGATCTTTGGGGAAACCACTAAATAGGGAATCTTAAATTCTTGAAGCTTGAAGAAATGCACTTGGGTTGGCAGCTCTTATATACTCTTGGTATAGCATTGTGTAAGAAGAAGAAGAAGTAAGAGCAATCAATAAACATAATGAGTTACCCCAACAATAATAATCACAAGGACACAAGCCCTTAGCCTCTTTTAACCTCCCAATTTTGAATGTTTCCGAGGAGTGTGGAGGCTCTCCAAGCTAAAAATAAGCTACTAAATCAACCACATTTTATTATATTTTCCTTGTTGGAAACGAATTGCTTAATCAAGCAAAACTAGTACCCCTTGGCATTATGTTCATGTGTTTAAAATCCCACAAGCTGCAATCGACACCTAATAATCGTCGATCTTAGTAATAATAACAACATGAATAATGTTATTATTATTCTTTATTTTAGTTTTCTGTGGTAGTGGTTAGCAGCAAGAATAAGTTGTTGGTGGTAAATGGTATGACCGACTGCAGGATAAAACTGTCAGCTACAAAAATAATTTAACAATTTCAAGTTTTTTCCTTATAATACAAACTATGTACTTCCTCAGAACGTTATGATGCTGTCGCGGCTTAGTTTCTAGCGAAACCATAATAAGCGTACGTAACATCAAGTAGTAAAAAGCCGCAAGAATATTGGCAAAATAATATAATCGACTAACACATTATGGATACCATGATACGCGGTTTTGCTTGTTTCTTTTATACACGGATGTATTAGGCTTTCAAAGAAATATCTTTCATGTTTGTAGTAGCACTTACACATTTTATAGTGATTGTTAGATAGAGTGCTCTTGGCCTTGGCCATCATACTTTGTCGGAGTTTTGTTGTTTACTTTACTGTACCTATATACACGTAATATTATTACAATATGGAGATAAGTTCCAAAGCTGGTAATATTTTTCTAACAGCGGATGCCAACGAGGCTTTGTCGGACGAAAGTTCACAGGAACCACCTTCCCTTCCCTCGTGCTCCTCTGAAAAGGAAATTCAAAATCAACAAGACTTGATTTTGAAGACAGCTATGGATAATACAATAAACTCACAATCAGAATATGAAATGGCTACAAGAAGCATCCCTCCCATCGTGGACACCACTCAGTCCACATCCGGAGCTTTATTCGCTCCCTTAGAGTCTTGCGGATATGTTTCATATCCAGCAGGAAATGCCACAGTTCAAGAGAAAGATGAAAGTAACTTTCAAAGGACGACGGGCACAATCAAGCCTTTACCATCCTATCAAGTTCCTGTTTTTGCTTGTCCTGTCTCATCACCTCCAGCTTTGAGGTCTCCAACTGCTTTTGTAACCCCTCAAGTAAACATGTTCTCCTGGCCCAATTCCGTGTCTCCAAATGGTACTCAAGGATGTCCTGGTTTTTATTCCAACCCGTCGGCTCCATCCGGTACTTTCGGGCATCCCACAGCTTTCTTATACATGCCCGTATTTCCAGCTCCCGCAATGAGTAGCTCCGTGAATTTCTCCAAACCCGGCACCAGACACGGGCTACCCTCAAATTCCAACAGCCGTAAGAGAAAATGTGAGTATGAGTGCGAATACGATGGTGACACATCCGATGATGACGGCTGCGACTGTGAGGACTGCCAAGCATTTTTATTAGCTTCGGACATGTCTGATGACAGCGACAACGCTAATCAAGAGGAAGATGAAGATGACATCAATTATTCCCGATGCCGTTGTGACCATCATCCCAATAATCGTCATACCTCATCCCGATTCCCACCCTTTCGCAGCAAACTTAGTCGAGACATTTCCCCACCGGCGGGATTTCTCGGAAAGAGAGATTCAGGAAAATCAAATTCTTGCTCTTCTTTATCTCTCCTCTCCTCATTATTACAGCTGTCTCTGCCCACCAAAAATCCTTTCCTCCAGGCCAGAAACAGTTCTTTCCAACTTCGAGGTCCATACAACCGTCGCAAAACTCCGAACAATCTCAAGCAAGTAGGGACTTTCTGCACTGACAGTGATAATGACGGTCAGGAAATGGCAAGTGATGCTGAAATGGTGGAAGAAGATGATACGAATTCCATATCGCCTCAGAAGTATGATGCCATTAAAAATACTCACAGTAGTACAAGTACAATGACGGATCCCAGCCCGATTCTAAATGGGCATGAGAGTATGAATGAAGATAAAAAAGATGATGCGATTAACCTCAATGAAACTCCAGCAGCCACATTGTCTTCAGCCTGTCCTGTAATAACAAATAATCTGACATCCGTCAGTTTGGATCACTCCTCTCTCATTCCGGGAGTCTCCGTCCCTGACAAGATGATAGTAAAATCGCAGAAATCTCCTCAATCTGCAACAGCTGCTACTGCTGCTGCTAGTCTCTCCTTACCAAATAAAGAGAACATGGATGCAACGAAAAATGTTTGTGGTGATGATACCGAGAAAATTGCTCCTTCTCCAAGTCATGATGAGCACGCAGAAGATGATTCCACTGGCTTACAAAATACTATAGATGAGCAAATTCTACAAGCACTAAGAGTGGCTTTGGGTGTCCCTGACGACGTAGAATTAGAGGAATATGAGGTAGCGGATGATGATGATGAAAATGAAAATGCAGATGATGAGGATGAGGATGCTGATGCTTTGGATCTCTCCGAGTCTCCAGATGAACCTCAAGAGTACATTTTTCTTTTATGAAGCGCATCCTTGTTAATTTATTTAATACTACATATTTCTTATCTACCTAATCTCATATTCGGTAGTAAATAATGAATATATCTACATTTATTTTCTTTTAGTCCCAGAGGATGCCTGGCTCTGGTAGGGGATGTGGTTTTAAGTTACGGGAAAATTTCCAGCGCCAACGGTAAGGTCAAGGGCTGTATTGAAGGTGATGTATGCCGAGTGGTTGTAGGTGGATTTCTTGTCAGCGCTAGTCATATCACTAGGGACTTGGGAAGATTAGGCTACAGTCTTGGATTTTATTTGGATGATCTTGAGATCAACTCATTTATATTGCAAGTTCAAGATGGGCTTTTACGAGCGTATGGAAGGAGGAATAAAGTCGAGATTTGTTTACGAATTGAAATTGGAGCTCCAGTGCAGATCGAAGATGTCAACGTCAATCATAATAAGGCTACCAATGTAGTATGGACTGAAATTTTCTTTTAGAACCAAAATCTCTCTCAATCTTCTATACATATACAAGCATATATATTTTATATCCTGAACCTCATCTACCCTGTGTAGCTATATACAATAATGTAATAAAGTCATGTGCAATTCGCTCATTCTTACTCAGCAAATTGAATCCATTGAAAATTGAATATTAAATCAATACTTTAGAACTTGTAAAGTTTATGTGCCTTGAAAATTGTATTCCGATTTTGAAAAATGTATAGAGATATGGTAAATAGGATAAATAATGTCATGCTCCAAATTTTTCTCACTCCTTTCACTCAACTGCACAGAAAACCACAAGAGAGTGAAGAGAGGATAAAGTTTGCATTTATTCATTGTTCTAATGCCGCATTACATGCCTACAACACATGCAAGCTCGTCTCAGATTTCCGTCCTCTCATGTTCAAAGACTTCTTTGGAAGAAGATACCAAAGTAGCTATCTTTGTTCCTCAAACTCAAAGGGAAAGAGAAAGCAGGAAATGAAAGTGGTATGTATACGTGGAAGTAATCGAGGAAAAAGTATATAGGGCTGGAGTAACAAAGGGAAAAGGAAAGCAGCTTCTTTTCTTGCTTCAATGATTTTTCACAAAGAATATCTTTGTGTAGTACCCGAATAGTACGTATGTATCTACGTGAATATGAATGCACTTAAGCTTTGTCAAAATACCAAAAACCTATGTGTTCAGGATTTGAGATAAGTCATCGAATGTATGTATAATATCATGCTTTCTCTTCACTCTTCATGATGCACCTTTCTTTTGTGCACGTTTATCATGTCTACAGTACGTGGCATTTAGAAAGTATGTACCTGGGAGTAATGAGTTCTGGAGTTGTTCTACTTCCACAACCCCATTAAATAATTGAAGCATATACGGAACCGTATTTTTGTTTTCATCCTTCTATGGAGGAAATACCTACATTGTAAGTACTTGAAAAAACTTGTGTAACAAGAATATCAAGAACAGGAAGAGGTAGGATTAGTAGCAGTTTCTCCTGAATTGGTAATTTTCGGTACATAGTTGTTACTGCAACTTTGTTAGGGCCACACATGTATGATTATGCTAAATGATAGTAATTAAAATACAGTTTGAGTTTCAAATGAAAACAGTGTCAGACCTTCTCTATGTGGTTTGTGCACTTTAAGAAATCGAAAAAAATTAAAACATTTCTGTAATCACAATTTAAGTTTCAATGATCTCATTGATTTTGTGGTTACCACTACCACAATGTTGCCATCAGGTATATTCATAAAGGATCCTTTTATTGTAAGCTTATTGCTCATTTTATTACTGTTTCCTTGAAAATGTATTAGTATAGCAATAAGCCCAACATTATGGTTTGCTAGTTCGCTCTTCCCTGGCTGTTTTTTAAATTTCTTAGTTTCATTTGCCTTAGCCCATTTACCGTTGTATGGGCATATCATCAATGGTCCCATGGAGGGAAAATCACGCTGCTGTCTACCTAAATATTTTTAATTTTAACAGTGGCTTTGCTTTAGTTCAATCAAA
>JAQFXU010000239.1:0-68670 GCA_034693705.1 Spatulosminthurus flaviceps | reverse complement strand
CCCATTTCAAGGGGGTAAGCAAAAAAAAGTGTTGAATTTTGAAGAAAATTCCAAGAAACGTTATTGTAATTTTCGTATGCATTTTTTCCAACTCTTTGATGTACAACTTACTCGTTCGGTATGGAATTTTTGTTCTGGGTGTGCTCTGGCGAGGAAGTAGAAGATCAGTACTCCAGTAGGACCTTTTAGTTAAAACAAATGGCATCAAAACGTCCTGGAAATTAACAAAGAGTGTTGCAAGAAAACGGTATAGATTAGGGCTGTAGATTAGAACTAATTATATTCCTCATTAGTTGAGAGTCACTTATTTCACCAAAATAATGCTTCGAAATAATACAGGAGCCAAAGCAAACCCGGGGGTAGCAAGCCTCCTCTCGAGACTTTCCTTGATACGGAATTTTTAACAGTAATTCTCAGTCGCAAATAACCTTCCTTTATCTCGATAAAAATTTTGAAGCTTAAATGTCCCAACTAACAATATTTCCAGCCCCCCATTTTTACCCATCAGCAATGAGACATAACATTTTTTATTTACGATATCATCAATGATAAGAAAGTTTGGAGGGGTTCAGGACCATCTTTATTTACACATATTTTATGCGGGTTTCCTCATGAGACAGTTGGACTAAATTGGTTAATTATCATTCCATATAGAATTTGAAAGACCAAGTAACTGTAAACGGGTTTGCCAAGCTATAAATTTAGAAATAATTTATTATAATTATCGCCAACCTTTTTTGCAAAAACTCCATGAGGAAATTATTGAGAGTGAATTCATTAATTTGCATTAATTTCATTTCCTTTTAACTTAACGGAAATTATTCGACTTAATGGAAAATTTCTTTCAGCTCAATTACTTTCAATGCCTCCTTGGAATTTTCTCGAATGAATTTTTCCAAGAATTTGCCCATGACTGCGGAAATAGCCCATAAAACAAAATATTGATTACTAGCTGCTATAATAAATTCAAAAATACATATAATATAGGTTACCGATAGGTTTTTGATGTGGAAAAGTTCTAATATCAAATGGGAGTATTTATCATGAATCATCACCAAGGTAAAGTGTATTTAGGCTCTGCCATAATAAGCAATAAATATAACGTTCTTACTTGGACATAATTATTCACATCAATTAATTTTTTTATCCGTGGATTGCCCGGCCTAGACGCAAGATAGTTTTTTTGCTATTTCGGCACAGACTTTGACTCGTATTTCTCGTCGACCTACATGTAAATAAAACAGGTCATAATCATACAGGATCATCTCCTGAAAGCGCACAAGCGGTACCAAGCGGGGTTGGAACGAACTATACTAATGCCAACGCTGGATCCTGACCGGGACATGCGCCATATATTCTCCTTTAGCGTTCATTATTTATCATTATTTTCGCTCATATTCGAAAATATCTCGGACATTGTACTATTAAATATATTGTATTCATGTAGAGCACACGAATGAGCACAGATTACAAGTCATAAATCATCAAAACTTTGGACTTGATATTGAATATGTAATAAAGCGCAAGACATCGAATGATAGGATGCAAAATGTTTCTTTTTTAATTTCATGGTGCAGCAGCAGGAATTTTTGGACAATTAAATAAAATTATCACGGGGGAATACGGACTAGTTCAGTTCATTCTATGTTCCCATTTACTAGTCGAATCTTACAAACCCTTTTTTCAAATACCTCTTTTAGTCTCCGCAAGAGCTGAAGGTAAGTAACGCTTTATTCGAAGCCAATGAAGAGCGCAAGCATTAAATGGGGATCATCAGCAGTGACTATAGTTGTACTTCCACCTTCTGAAGTGCTCGTCGCTTGCAGAGGGTAGAGGCTGTGAAAACGAAAACTGTCACTGAATGAAGTTTTCCGAAGGCAAGGGATACGCTTTTCCATTTGCTCGCCGTGTAGCTCCTGCTGTTTTCGCATCTCCGATCTCCCTTTGGTTCATATGTACAACTTATACAAGCAACTTATTATTGGAGTTAGGGACACAATAAAGGTCCAATATAGGAAATGCACTCGTCCAGTATTTATTTTATAATAGCAAAAGAATTCTGCTTGTGATTTTGATGTGTTAATGTCCTTAGACTGAAAATTTTGTTGCTAAGGAGAACTTATAGGAAAATTGTTACATGTGATCGAAATCGATGCAATTTTTCAAACATCAAGAATGCAGCGGGTTTCTCCCAAGGCGGACAGAAAAGGTAAGTTCGTTAAAACTTTTATCTTTGATCGTGCATAGTTTGGCTAAATATTTGAAGAAATGGTGATGAATGTAAAAAGAGAAATGAATTCAATATAATATAAATAGCTAGTGGGGTTTGGGTATAATTTAATTGAATAATTACATTGTCCATTGTGTGGTAAAATTATTTTCAGTAGTGGACGACCTCTCCACGTTGGATTTAAATAGTGTCCATTGTAATGCGAATTGCGGGGCGGCCTTGCCGTTGCGGCCGAACATAAAATATTTCCTCACTTCCTGTGGTCATGTACTTTGTGAAGGATGTAAAAGTAAGTTGAAGTTGTGGGAGCAAGTCATTAATAATTTAAGTAACTATTTGAAAAATTAACACGCGAAATAACTAGGATTTGATGACTTTGATCGTTTTTTTTATCTCTAGCAGGGTTAAGTATTTTACAGTTTTTTGAATGAACTTTTTTGTACTTTCAGTACTTTATAAGTTTGTTTGTAATAGATGGATTTAAGAACAATTGGAAGCTTTGATACTTGTGATAGTGTTTCGTTAGGGTTGTGCGGTATGGAGTTATGATCAAATGAGAGCATTGAGACGTTTCTGGATGGAGTGAGATGCTACTTCGAAATGTGTGTGTATAGTATGGCATTGTTTCTTAGATTTTCAACTATGTGTGGTTGTTAAGTACTCAAGGTGTAAAAATGCTTTCACGTACATTTAGAATTTAGATTCTCTAGATATTTATACTCTCCAAATTTTAGCATCTGCCGGTGTCCAGTGTCCAGTATGTCGTGCACCGTTGAAAGTGATGGAATTGTCTTCGAAGATGGAACCCAATGTGAGGATGTACTTTGAGGAGTCAATAACAAAGTTCGGTGATGATTTATCTCGCTTCGTGTCAGAAAAAATGGGCCAACTTCGAAATGTTACCAAATTTCAGAAGAGCCAGCGGTGTAACTTGCTTCGACTTTTTGCTGTGACGGTAAGAGATTCCATGACTGCATTTATGCAGTCATTTTACAGTTATAACTGTCCTTGTCCTCGAGTGAAAGTTTTTATTGTATAGTATATTGTATTGAGTGTTGTGGTTTTTAAATATCTGGGAGGATACACATGGTCAGCTGAACAACAGTAAAGAGTGCACAGGCCCATCAGCCCAAGCTGAAGATATAGTTGGATTTGGAATGTATGTTAAACTAGTGAGTGCTGGAAAATCTGCACTGTTGGATGCCGACAAAAGTGTCTGCTTGCTGGACGCAGTGTAACTTATAGTTTCTGTTTACAGGAGGGCAAGAATAAAAAGCTTGCTGACGAGAATGCGCGTTTGATGGAGAAGCAGAAAGAAATGAGTGGCAGACTTTTGACGCTTGAAAGTCAAATGCAAAAACGGGGTCGTTCGCCTAAAACCGCGGTTTCTCCGGATATGGCCAAACGAGCTTTGTTTCAGAACAATCCCATATCTACCAATAGCAACATAGGACAGTTTTTGCCAGCATCAAGCTTCGAAACACCAGTGGTCCCAATGGTGAAGGAACCCGCTAGGGAAATTTCCAGAGTCCCTTTGAGAATGAAAAATGTTAACGAGAGAAGCAACCTCTGTCAGAACTATAGTGAAGGCCGGTCTGCTTTTAATCATTCTTCTACACAGAATTCTGGTATGGAGATTCAGCAGCACTCACAACAGCAGCCCGGGAAATCCGCTGGAGGTTATGGGACTTTTAGGCCGTAAGTTTCATTTTCTCCCATTGTTTAAAATTCAAAACCTTTTCTCAATAGGTATTAATATTGAGTCTAGTTGTTGTTCTAGTGTCAATGAACTGTACTTGAGACTTCCGTTTCTTATGTTACAGTAATAACATAAAACGCTAAATATATTATCATACTAGTCTCAAATGCTTGGTAATGAATTTTGGTTTTAAATGCGAGACTTATTCATTTTAATGTATTTATAGTGTATCGTGGGGAGGGGGAGGAGTAAATCGCACTCTGCCGAGAAACTGGTCCCCTCTAAGTAGTGTGTCGTCCTACCAGTTTACCCGAAAGTTTTGAAGACTAGTTTTGAGTTGCGCCTACACAGTACCATTTTCTAGCTATAAATTATTATTATTACTTTTTTTGATCCGCTCAAATTAGTTAGCAGATTTTATTTTTAAAAAGGTAGACCCTTACTAGATAATATTTTGGAGGTAATAAGATTACCTAGATGGCGAGATTCTGCTGGTTCTATTCAGTTTCATGTAGATTTTTCAAAGTATGTAGTTTAAAAAGTTTCATTGTTTTCAACTTTCATTGCCATAAAAATGATTAACCGTATAGGTTGATGGTGGATGTAAAAACTAATAAATGTTTTTGTAAAAAATTCATTATAACTTGTAGGTTCAGATCCTATGATTCAATGTTATAATGACATCTTCAAGAAGAAACGTACACATAACCCCACACATCCTCTCTAAACTAGCACCATCACACTTAAAGGTGATGAGAAGATCATATACACGTGGTAAGACCAGACATTTTCAAGTGGCGCCTGATAAAAAAGCATTCCACCCACAAAAATTCAACAACATTAATAAATTCTGTCTTATTTTGCATTCATATTTTACATTTTCATAGTATCGTTGGCTGATTCACAAAAATGAAAATTTGAAATAAATTGCGGAAAAATTTCAAAATTTCCCGTATTTGCTTCAATTTGCTCTTCAGGTTTTTACAGTCCTCTGTAACTCATTAGGTACCATTCTGACGCGTTTGACGCCCCTGTTCTATAAGTTCTATGTCATTTACGGAAGTTGCGGTCACCTTGAAAACAAATGATTATTAATGCAGAACATGCAACAAATTACGTTAATAAGGCTGCCTTCTTCCTGAGCTGGGTAAATATTTGCTCAATTCTTCGAGCCCATTTGTAATCCGAGCTATTTGGAAAGTATTTTTAGTATAATGTTACCAAGACCACTCCAACACACACCATTATAGGTACACAAAGGAAGTTCAATTTGGAAGACATTAAAGACAATATGAACTTGATTTCATCAATTCATCACTCTGACCAGAACAGACTTTTCGCTTACAACGACCAAATTTTCTGCCAAACGAGGAATAACTCTTCAAAAGAATTACATCGACCAAAAACTCATATAAATATTACAGCTAAAAATTTGGCCAACACAGCTATATTTCCACCACCTGTGGCACTGTTACAACAGTTAGGAAATAGTGAAGCAGACTGAATTTAAAAATAATGAGAATACTGAAAATGATAATTATCGTTGGCTGGATTTCTGGTGCATTTCCACTCTCAACACCTTTCAGGACTTACATAAATTACAAATTTAAGTGGTTAAGTTTCAGCGTATTTTATTGGTTATTCTCCCTGTCATTCATCCTTTTAGTGGCAATTGAATTCATATGTTCAAATGGTGCAATTCATTATGACAACCCTGAAAATTTGGGCTTGGAGACTCGACAATTGTCCGTCCAAATCATGAGTTGGATCGTTTGGCTGGGGCCCATCACTTACAATGTGATTATTCGCGTAAATATGCTAATATATGCGAAAGAAGCTATAGGGCTCATCCAATGTGTACATGTTCTGGGGTCGAGGCAATGTGAGTTACTAGCTAAACTATGGAAATTTTCGGGAGAGAAGTACCGGGAGAAAAATCCTGAGTATGTTTGGTACTTCGTTACGATGGTTCCGGATTTGTTCCTTTGGTACCATGAAATACATCAGGATGTGGGTTTCAGTCAATTTGTGAGGCTGGACATATTTAAATCGTTATTTTTCCCGGAAGGAAGCCAAGTCCTTGTAATAGTCATGCATAATATAAGTGATTTTCTTCAACGATTAGCCACTCATTTTGCAACGTGGTTCTTCATTGTAATCGGTATAAGGCTTATCAAGGTTTGCAGGGACTTCGGAAATATACTGGAAAGCCAATGGAAACTATCGCATCGTGATATCATGATAGAAACGAGTTTGCTTCAGAGTAGCATTGGTAAAGAGCATTTTAATTTCCTTTGGCTTTAAATTTACATGCATCGGTCACCAATGAGATTTTTATATCTCATTTAACACAATTGTAGTAGTTCCAAACTTTGGTCAAATTGGTCAAAATTTTGATCACTTTGATCAAATCTTTTGTTATACATTGGTGAAAATTTCGTTAAATAATTCGAGATTTCGCTAGCACTGGCCGATGCTTTACCCATCTCATATAAAATATAAACTAATATGGGACAGAATAAATTTGAATTTCAGAAATGTTTTCCATGATCCAAAAGTCTGTGGACAGCTTTGATTCAGTTTGTGGCATGAACATGCTCTTTCTGGTGCTGTCCTATACCTTAGCAATTGTAGGATCACTGTATGGATTGCAAGTTGAAGGATCTCATTTAGAGGTTGCGGGATTGATTGGAAGTACTTTAATAATATTGACGCTATGTGCATTCGGACATGCTTGGGAGACGAGAGTAAATATTTTTACAGTTCGAATTCCTTTCTTACCGCATCATTTCTCTGATTAGCATGGTCTGGCTGCGGTATTAAATTGAAAGTAATCGCCATTCCATTATTTTTTTAGATTCGAAAAACCAAGAATCGGCTTGTTACTTTGCTGGTACTTAGAAAACCCTTGATTGGGTGTACTGACTTCTATCATGAGAAGGTAATGTTCTACACTTCTGCAAAATAAACATCAACAAAATCAGATGACAACAATAAATAGCAATTCTTAGTAATCATAATTTTTTTGTAGCTGACAGAGGTAACCCAATGGTTTTTACAATGGGAATGCGCATTGACAGCGAAAGGTGTTTTCCCTTTAAATAATAGTCTCATCCCACTCGTAAGTGAAAAGTATGTCAATCATTGGTATTGTAAACTAAAATCCAAGATTTTATAATTCCATGGATTTTTTCTTCCCAATTTTAGGTTCTCAGCTCGGGGGTAACCTATATAATTTTTATATTTCAGCTCAAGGCTAGCGAATATTGAAACCCTAGCACAAATAAGTATCCCGTTTGGAAGGTCCTCCGGTAGAAATGTATTTTTAAGTAAGTACTACTTTGTCCTTAAAATAAATGATGAATGAATAAAAACAAATGAATTTAGTGAGAAAGGTTGAATTTATTACAATTTGTACAAGCACTTTATCGATTGCAATTAGCCGCACAAATTAGTCCAGGGAGTATCAGTACCGAAATATAGGTAATCAACACTACATACCGACATCACTATCAACATGAACATTACACTTGAATTTTCAACTAGAAAGCAAAACTCCAACTATAATAATGCAGGCATTAATTGGCCCAAAATTATGTGGAATGTTTTTTTTTAAAATACTATCAAGCATTTTCGTTGTGAAACAAAAAAGGTACAAGTGAATTAACGTAAATCGCGACCTATCAAACAAAACGACTGAAATCTACAAGCTTATTCACCTTCTTCTTCACCAACCAATTCTTATTGTAAGTCGACGTTCCAAGTTCCATGTCATATCGTTCCAATTTTCAAAGCGTCAACATATTCGAGGCCACATACCTTCGTCGATCTTACAGAATATTCAATTTAAAGGACGGTTTAAGAAACACAGGTTACATGTGCTTCTGTCGGGTGGAAATTTGTCAAAACTTTATATTCTATTTTTGCTTAAAATCATTAAGTACAATTGGTCAAATAAAATTACCTTGTTTATATATTGTTGGAGTAAAACCTATTAGTAATTTAAAAACAGAGGCTATACCCTTTAGCTGTTTTAAGTTTTTATTTTTAATATCCTGCTGTGTTCACTGACGACGAGTTCTCGTGCTTAATTACACTACTTACTGTATATTACTTATTCCAAGGATGTTGAAAATACTAATCCAATTTACAGGCACAGTTTCATCCGGACGGAATGAAATTACAAGTCATGTTCCCAAAATTACAATAATAATTATTCTTAAAAACCACAAAACACATTTTCTTATAAAATTAAACAATAATTATAGACGTGATGTTACCTGTGGTGTACGGCGCATGGCACTTGTTCCTTAACACATTTTTGGACGGTTTATTGTTGAATTACTTTCTGAATATGCAAATTTCAGATTTACATGGATCAAAATTAATTGCCTTACTTAACACCATTGGTTGCTGCTATTACAAGCCTTAAAAACGAGTATACACAATTTAACTTACAAAAAAACTAAAGTCAGGAAAAGCTTATTCCAGCCTAACGTTTTAAATGATTTAACAGATAAATCCAACAAAATTCCCTAATCATAATAAAGTCAGAGTATGCAAAAGATTTCAAAATTATTTTCTCGCAACAATTATCCCTAAAACTGGGTCAAGTGAAGCTATTATCGTATATTGAATTAAAATCACGGATCTATTATATTATCAGATGTGTGTATTGTTTCATGAACTTAAAATATTGACATCATATCTTTCTCCTAAATGCTTTTCCATTTGCACAAGTTCTCTTATAATACTAAAATCAAACAACACATACTGGTTACACTTTTCCTTAATACTCTTGGCACACAAGCTAGTCACCAAACAGAAGTCACACAGGTTTTACTATTACGTTAAGTTATAGCACACTTAAAGTACACCATTTACAACTACATATTTTCATTATATTTTCCTGTATCATTAGTACTGTATATTACATAATACATAATACACTCACGTACGATAGATATATTACTTGTAAAAGAATTTAAGTACAGGGTTTTGTAATACAAATAATAGAAACAATAATAATTATTTTGAGAACACTACAATAATCCTCTTTCACGTTTGCGCTATAAGCGAAGCACAAAAAAGCTTTCATACTACAATACAATCTGTCAATTATCTTACTTTCCCTTCATTAACACAAAATTTTAATATTGATACAAATTCGCCATCACAATTTGGCAAACCATTATGTTAATTTTAAAATGATAAAACGAACGGAAGCACGAAACTGATGGACACATCTATCCACAACTTTAGATTTGCGTCGTGATGACCGTTCTTCGTTGTATTACTGGTCTATCTTTAGAATCAGTGACTACAGTAGTGGTAGTAGTGGTGGATAGCCCATGGTTTTTATTTGCATTATTTTGTTGTTGAAGCCTCGTCGAGAGTCTTGGTTTAGGGACAGGTGTGGGGGTCACAGGTTTGTTTCCAATCGAAGTCGTGATCATGTTATCGTCAAAACTCGTCGGGGATCTGGAACCATCGGGGCGATCCTATAGTTATACCATACCAAAAAAACACGTAACATTTAGTACACCCTTTATAAACTGTCAGCTTCTTAGCAGTAAAGTTTGAAAAATGAAAACGGTCCGAAGTTCTGAACTCATGCATAAAAACATGGGATTCAAAACAAACATGCAATGGAATTTCCCACGACAAGTCGTAATAAGTTAAGTTGTCAAGGTGTTGTTGAAGTAAATGTTCTGCACAGGGTATAGCGTCATCTTAATAGCTTTCATGCAGAAACAGTGAGTACACAAAAATTGAGGTTGTTAGTAGATCATGCATAAGTGAATTAAGTTTGAATGGCTACTACAACACAACAGATTGTCAAATAAACAGCAAAAAAAACACCACAACCACACCAAATCGATTATTCTACTTCTGAGTGCAATAACAATATTTCTCTAACTAATAGCTGCTGCGATAAAACTATAAGAAACAAATTCAAATCAAAAACTGTCCCATAAGCATCCCCCTGAATTAAATTCAAAACGTCCCGAGAAGGCTATAGAGCTGTTCTTTTCAAAAGAGAGACAGTAGAGATTTTGCTTTGTTTCAATGTTCAGGCAAGGGACTTACAACATGGCCCGGGCCTTTAGTTTTTGTACAGCCCCCCGAGTATTCATCCACCTGGTCACTACTGCCTTGACCTTGGCTTTGCCCTGCTTTTTGGCCACTAATTACAACAGATGATGAAATAACCGTATCAACAGAGGAGGATGAGGGACTATCACTTGCCATGAGGAACGGATTATGGAAAGGGTTACTACTTAGTAGAGCCGCCGTAATCGTATCTAAAGGTGGTTCAAAGGGATTGCTACTACCACTAACAACAACCTTATCATCCGGACTGTTAAAAGGATTGAAGGGATTTTTGTTATTATTTCCATTAGTTATTCTACTTATTCTTGTTTGGTCTACAGTCGTGGTGGTGGGAGTTGAGGGAGCATTCGTAATAAAAATCTCTTTCTCGTCCTTTAATTTGTTGGCACCCTGATCCAAAGCCCTACTATTTGTATCTATAACTTTACTAACCCCAGGCGTAACACTGGACGACTCCGGATTTAACTTTACTTTCTCAATCTTTCCTTTTCCCGTGAAATGAGTCACAGTGACGGGGGGCGAGCTAGATAAGAGTGGAGTGGAGTCATCATCACTGCCTGACAACATATGTTCAGCATCTGAACTGGATCTACTCGTAGTTCTGGGAGCATTGTTTCCTATGGCAATACTGGAAGCAGAGCTTGACTCTTTGGCTCGACTACGAGCTACACCAGAAGGTGACATGGAAATAGTTTTGGAGGAAGAGGACTTGACTGAGGATTGAGGACTGGAACAAGTAGTAGTGGCTGAAGCAGAAGTCAAGGACAAGGTCAGTTTATCGCCACCCTATCCAACGGAAACCAAACAAAAACCAGGCGTTTTAAATTAACTATGGTAATCAACATATATAAAGTGTGACAAATGTATCTATGAATATTATATGGTGTGATAATTACGTTACTAATAATCAAAAACCATTTTCCCTGCAAAACTATAGTCAAAAAAATTTACATAAATAACCAAATTTAACAAATAACTAATATTTATACACAACAAAAACTACTACATTATTTACATAATATGTTACATTCTGCCTTTCTTTTCAATATTTTTCCCAAAACTTTGAATACTAAACTTGAATGAAATTTGCAAAGATAAATCACAGGGGTTTTAAGTACTCACACACTCAGTGAGGAAAATTTTGTGCTGATGCATATATCATATATACACCTGCATAATATATGTACATACGCGTAAAACGCACTAACCAAGGAACTGCACACCATAAATATTACCCAGTGATATTTACAGAATAACTAAAAACAAAAACTGATCGATCCCTTTTTCTTGCGACACACAAACAAATGCATGTAGCCTAGAGGTTAACCAAAAAATAAAGATCAGTTCTACAGCAGTTCAAAACAAGTAAAATATGCTTAATTGTGCGTTATTTACAATAACATTTTACAAACAATATTAATTGCTCTCGCAAACATAAACTGGAATCATGAACAAATTTGCTTTCTTGTAGCATTTACAATGTTAATATCGACGAAAAAACATTTTGCAAACACAAATTAATCACTGCATAGTACGTTATAAAGTGCTTAAATTAGTAAAAACACTACACACTTATTGTAAAAAATTATTTGCAACGCAAACACTTTAAAATTTAAGTGGCTTGTTAAGATGCAAAAATCAGCATAAAAAGTCTATTGTAAAACCTTACCACAGAGATAAAAGTAGCTGCGTCTGTGTTGTGGTAATCTCGTCCATTTTGGATTGTGTTATCCCGTTTCTTAACTGTTGGGTATGAGTCCCTAAAAAGTCCATCATTAAAATTTCTGTAATTATTTAAAACATTTTCATACAACAATGAGTAAGCCTACGGGATAAGAGTCAATCTTACAGTTAATATAATATAAATAAAATTCTTATAGCTAACCCATTAAATAATGAGTGAGTAGTAATGGATCCTTCGGTGCCCGAAGTTTTCTTTAAGTCCTCGTCCACCTTAGCCTTCCAAATGTTACACTTGAGCTTGTCTGGAGGCAAAGGTTTAGGTAATGACACGTATTTCGTTTGATTATTTGGGACGACATTCACATCCGGATCCGCGGTTTGAGAATCTGGAAGGAGAAATCCGCCCGTTTCCTTTGCAATACTCTTGATGAGACTATCTAAAGGATCCTCAGCGGGAGGTGGTGGAGTACCAGAAGATTCAAGACGAGCAGAAGTAGCGGATGGACTAGGAGTTGACCTTGATGTGGGAGTTTCCGGTGGAGACAGGGATGCGGTGGTGGTTCCGATGGGTGAGGAACCACGGCTTCTGGGTCTTAGAACCCTGGGCTCATCACTTAATAAAAGATCCACGTCCACATCATTACTAGTTGTAACATCTTTTGTGATGATGGTCGTTAATAATTCAGTCTCTGGTTTTCTCGCTACTGGCTCTTTGGGCTTTGGTTCCAGGCTACTGCTAATGGTGGGTGTTTCTATGGTGGGAGTTGTAGCTGTCGTTGCTGATGGCAGTTGTCGTTGTCTTTCCTTCAGAATGTGGGACTGTCTCCTCGCATATCTTTGACTTGGTCGTCTCTCAAACTGAACCGTTCTTCGAGATCTGTTCTGAGCCAGAGTTTGAGCTTCAGTTCTTCCACTGTTCAAAAACGGTAAACATATTATGTAAAATAATAACCGACGGTTACCAAGTTTTAGCAGGAAACCATTATTTATTTACGCACGGACGGTATTTTAAAATTGATTAAAAGGAATATATAGACACCATCAAACACGGTAATCGTAGAACATGTTACTCACCTGTATCTAAAGCGGGAGCCCATTCTGAAAAAATTTTGTCTGGCGTTTGGTGGCTTGACGGCTCCTTTCAGGCGGAAAAATGCATGATGTTCCACAGCGCATTTCCATAAATGCTTTGAGGCTTTTTCATTATGCAAGCTATAGAGTAAATTCATATTATACAATAAAATAAAACCGCACGAGTAAAATAAAAAAAATCATTTGGTCAAACACGTGAATCCCTACTAGCCCCTATAGATAAAATTTCTAATACAACTAAACTCACCGGAAAACAAAAGTGTGTTCCCGCTCCCTCCCCTCATCATCATCCTCTACAACAACTAACGTCAGTTTCTTCTTTTTAAAGTCCAAACGGGAAATTTTGGGCCAAAAGAACAAACCAATTTTTTGAATCCCTTCAAATACCAAAATCCCTGTTGGCGTCAAGCCCAGTGAGTATTCGCAGCCATCCTTGCCCTGTTGTAATCAAACAAAAAAACAAAACAATTATTATTACATAGTAATAATCATGCCATTTACTAATTAAGTGCAACCACAATTAGCGATGTAATTAGTAAATTAATCTTCAGTCATCATAACCCTGAGCTACATAAACCTCCGAGGTATGTAAGCACACATTAATATCATTTATAACTTCCAAAGAATTACCTTACGCCTATTTCAATCCCACATACCTCAACATTACATGCCTACCGCTACTTAAGTAATTGCACTAAGTCGTCTAAGTGTGTGAGCGCATTTCCATGTAAAATCATCGTTTTCACTAACATTTTATACATGTGCATATGAAACGCACATTCCGATTCCCGTGGATATACATATATATTCAGTAAGCCCTACATATATCTATGTTTACTAAACCATTATTAGCCTTTGAATGAACAATCCTGTGAAAATGCTCGTCAAACTGACCAGCCTTGATCCAACGGAAATGCAAAGCCGGTCAACGTTCAACGTCCACAAACTTAACCTGAGGTTTCTTTTAATTAATTAACCTCCACATAGAAACGGGTTGATTTTAAATAGGACACTAATAGGCAGGCGCTAATGGCAAAGAACCTACAAATGAACACACCATAACATCACCTTGCTAATAATAGTAATTAACCATTTTTCAACAATTACTACAAGCTACCAACGTTACTCATTAATCAATAATTAGTGTACATTAAAACCAAGCACATGCCTATATAATCGCTTACTAAATGCACAAAGCATTAACTGTTTTGCTTGAGGAAAGCATATCCGATTTTACTTCCCCATCAATTTTTATCCTTATGCCTTTTATACTGTCTCCTAATGCCGAATCCCTAATGGAACTTCCATTACAACACTAAAGTAAAAGTATTTTCGTGACTGATGATACATACATTCAAAAATATATCGTTAAAATATTATTGTTTCTACGCACTTGAGATTAATCTCTAACTTCTAGACATTGCCATACTTAATATTTATGAGGAGGAAACGTTTAAATAGAAAATAACACAAATTCAAAGGTATAAGCGAAAGCGCAAAGCGCTATTTATTAGCTCATACAAGCATTCTAGCTATGGTTTTTACGGCCAAACCAAAACATGCAATATGTACACGATTTCCACGTTATCAGTACATTAACTTTTGGCAACGTACTCACACCTAACCCTTCCAAGCTTGACGTTTTTAATTAAATTATTTCAGCTTCGTTAACTCCTCTCTCTACCTCCAACCTTTCAGATCACCAAAGTACTTACTTATAGCAAAAAAGAAATGAAATGCATAACAGCAATAAATTTAATAATAAACTACATTCACATGAATCACATTACTTAACAATAGGTCACTAAAATTTTTTTTTTGTTTCCTCTTCTTCTTCAAATTCAATAGCGAAGTAGCTTGAATGGCCGAAGCGGCAGAAGAAAAACTTATTTATTTCGTTAAGTACTGCAATAATAATAACAAGGCCATATACTCTATTGTCTCATTTGCCAATTCCTCCACTATACCGGCACAATATAACACACGAACCAGAAGTCATTTTAATTTTTAATTGCTTTTCTACTAAGTACGCATCTTCTTCTTCTTCTTCTTCATACCAACCATAATAATTTATGAATGCATACATGTGTCTTAAAATAAAATTTCGAAAACCATCCCCAATAAATCTAATACAACTATGATGCAGCATCGCTGCAGCATCAACAATCCCTAAGTCATATTCATCCGTACGTAATGTGTAGTACGTATAGTACTGTTTAAGTTGAAGTTGACAGTACAATTATCCTTCCCCAACGGTTACGACAGTCCATGCACATTATAGGTAATTGCGTACACCAAAGACCAAATAACTATGCACAAATGGAAAAGACTTTAATAGCGGCCGCAGTACTAACATTATATATGAAGAGAAAGTGAAGAAGAGGCTCTGTCAATGACGCTAAATGTCACTCTTGCCAAATTTTCACTGACTAATGATAATGCCCTCCTGCCATATATCCATTTACTACTGTAAAATCACGAGTGTTCATGTGTCAGTGTGTTTGTGTGTGTGGGATCAAAACACTTCTAGCCTTGCTTCAAACCAAATTCCTGTCAATACTTTAAAACACACTCCAAGTTTCTTCTCCTACCACCACGACTCGTGTAGAGTTTCTGTATAAGTAATTCCGCTAAAAAATCAAACTAATAATGATTAATGATATTCACCCATGATTTTCCCTACTTCCTTACAAGATACGACAGCTTTAGCTCGTAGCCATTCTTTTCATGTTCCTTCATGATTACCATGTTCTTGTTTGGTTTAGAAACCTCCCTATTGTAACCTAACCTTTCATGCATGTTTAATAATTGTAAATGCAATTATTTCATACATGTCCGAACTCAAATCAAGCTCTCAGCTTTCGGTATGGCTATCCATACAAGAAAAAGTTTGTAAGTACGATTAAGCTACATTATACATGGTCCCAATTTGAAAATTACATATTTTAGAGAGAGAGAGAGAAAAGGAGACAATTTCACTGATGGTCATCTTTTATACATTCTGAATACAACAGTAGCCTTTAGCCAAATAAATCAAGACGGCACAACTTACCAGAACTGTATGCATATCAACTCCATACATCTCGAGCCATTTTGCCTTATTTAAATAATTCATTTCCGCCATCGCAGGAGTTTGTCCCCTAAAAAAATCACAAGAAAAGGCATGTTTTAGAAATCAATTCATCATTATGGCTGAATCTAACCATAAGGAATCAAATCATCCGACCCCATAAACCTCAATGTTTCAATGCAATTCAAAAGTAAAATTCTATTTTACTTTTCAAAAAAGCATTTAACTTTGCTACAATATAAAATCCTTCCTTACTTCAATCTTTTAAACTCCTCCAAAATAGCCACTTCCATTTCAGCATCCTGATCCTCCATAAATCGGAACTCGGAAACAAAGGAGGGTGTATGGACTTCTTGTTCATAGTCCCCAACTTCAGCTGCACGAAACGAATCAGAATTAAAAAAAATACGGTCAAATAATTAACAATAATAATTTCCAAAGATAATAAAAAGCGAAATAATATAATAATAAAAAGGCCAGCACGATATATAATAATCTGAAGATACAATCAGGAGCAGGAGCTCGATTTCTAGGAGACTTAATTTACTTCTCACAAAAATGACATACATTGCAAGGCAAGAGCTGCCAATTCAATGGAAGTTGGAGGAGAAACTTCCAATCTGCCCGTGAGAACATCTTGCTTCACCTGCAGGAAGAATTGGTACCTGTAACCAAACAACAACCATATAATAAGAACATTAAAATCTCTCAAGTAATTTATCTGTGAAAGAAATGACCAAAGAGAGTGAGAGAGAGAAAGAGAGAGAGAGAGAGGGAAACAAAGAAAATTAACTAAATTGAATTCTTTTATCAAATCTAATTATCAATAAATCGATTAACCCAATCTGTTTTCCATCAAGTGCCAATAAACACAGAATTTAATCTTCTCCTTATTACTTATTATATACATAGCTACTTAAATTATACAGGACAACCTATCCAGCTCATCCTCATAAAAATCTAAAAGTCTAAAGCCCCTGACTGAGTTCAAAATATTACAAAATTATATATACACGTACTAGATGTCATTAATCTACAAGTTATAGACTCATCCTCATCTTATAACCACAGATACTATCATAAGATGATAATCACATGCACACAACTTTTATTACATCGCATATTATAGTACTACTACCACTAAAAATTAAAATGAGCGAGCAGCTTTTCCTCGCATCCTCATTGCCCTAACACTTCAAAGGAAGACGAAACTACTGCTCTTTCTTTATTTACAGGTTCATAAGGTTACTCAGCCAATTCAATTTAAAAATTAGCACACCTGATAGGAACAATAATAAATAAACTACTTCCATAAATTTATAAGAATCTATATATAATTACATATGTATTTGAAAAAAAGACACAAGCGGAAGTCAAGCCCTTCCTCTGATGATTTTATGAAATCTAAAATAGAATCATAACTCACAAGAATCAGCAATCATGTTCAACGACAACTACTTCCCACACACGTGGAAATCCCTTCTATTCTACCTCTTCGAGATAATATTATTATATTATATTTTTATTATCACTATTATTATTCCCATATACATAATTAGATACCTTCACATTTTCTCCCCCCCCCTCCTCCTCCTTACATCCAAAGCATTATTATTGATATAGTAACAACAAGTTAACAATTCACTTCAAGCTATTACAATATTATTATTAGCAATGGTATAGTATATAGTAAAGTAAGTAATAAAAACTTTCTCCACATTTTTTTTTGATTCATCCCATCAATCAGTACAAAGCATCAATCATAACAGTTGTAAATGAACGCAAGAGGATATGGTACACATATAGTTCATATGGTATATGTATGCCATAGCTGTATCTAAATATAAATACTCTCTTGTCAGCCACACAGCCAGCCCAAGATGCCTCTGTACAAAGTCCTATTATAATTCCCTTCAAAAAATAACAATAATAGTCATAATAATAATAAGAAGAAATCTTGGCAATTTCTTCCGATACAATGATCAAGAATAGAGCATCAACGACGACCCTCCTTACAAGACTCTCTCAGCCTTTACATTGAGAATCCGTGAAGAAGACGACTCACATGAATAGAATCATTAAAGATATTTCTGCAATGTCACTCACGACATCATAGTAGTAGTAGTATAGTGTGCAGTATTAAAATTCGACACTCTCTCAAAATATTAAAATCTATTGAAAAATCAACTTCTTCCAAAACCATCCATCCATCCCATCATCCATTGTGGATAACATTGTTGAAGACTTCATCATGAAAAATTCCATTGTACAAAAAACACGTCTCCAATTTTTACACATTACACACTACTACTACAATACATTTTAAATATACGCAAAAAGTAAATATTTCCCTTATATAGTTACAATCCTTAATAATAAAGGTCCTCCAAAAAATATTTTTTCTCTTTAAAAACTAATTTATATAGATATAAATATAGTCAAACTACCTTAAGTACAAATGATATTTCGTCTCATTACTGCAGTTTACAAAATGAAGTAGAACGTGAAGAAATTTGAAAAAGCTCTCACGAATCTTCTAGTAGAAATAATAAAAGAGCCTCACTCTATCTCAATGTTAGCAGCCTTGTTACTAAAGTATCCACTATACTGCTACTACTGTTATTTGCACGGAAGGATTTTCTTTCAAATTGAAACTTGAAGGAAAATTGAATAGAATAAACTCGATCGTGTTAGCAAAAAAAAACATAATCAAGGTTCCTATCTGTCAAAATTCTATCAAATATTTCAATTAAAAACGGAGTAAAGTTCAAGTCTGTAATATTGCCTATCATACTATTACATATCACCATTATTGTGCCTGCCAACACTTGGTAATTGCGACATAAAATCTTACTTACAATTAGCTTTTCTTAAGTATTGACAAATATCACACTTAAATTAATCAGGTCTGATCAATTACCAAAAGTGCGTCACAACAACAACCGAAACAAAATCCCATTATTTCCTTATTCATTTTTAATGGAGTTACTATCTACATGGTCAACCTTTTATTGTCATTGTTACAAATTCTAAAACGTGATCATTTCCGGTCAGAACCTTATTATTTGCACTTTTTTCTACATTTCTCTCTCACAGCCAGTGCTAAGAAATTAATATCATTGCGGATAGGATGCATAAACGAACGTCCATCAAAATTACCCTGTACTTGTGACTATCAACTCTCCACAGTTTCAACTGAACTAAAATTTATCTTCAATAATATTAACAATGCTTCAAATAAATTTTGCCAATTTCAAAATGTATAGATATACATATACATACAATAATTATTTTCCATAAAATATAAATTCTCTATCAAATATTCGAACAAACTTAGTTATTATAAGTATAGATAGTACAGAAACGTGTAGGCACAAAGTGCTTTATTATTCATATTCGCATCTTAACTCCTTTGTTCATAGTATATACATGTCCTCCAATATGTAAAAACCATTATGTCCAAAGAACATGGTATCCATCAAAGGTTTTTTGAAACACTAGAACAAAGAAGCCCTAAAAATTTCGTGCTCAGGCATCATGATCAGCTTCAAAAGAGAGCAATTAACCCATAAGAGATGAAGGAAACTCAAAGGTGTTAACACGTCCAGCTGTGTAAAAACTACTCGGAATTCCTTCCTCTTGCCCTTTAAAATCCAAGTATATGTTTCTCTTATAAGACATTATTATTTCCATAGTACACTACACTTGTACACGCATTCATATCCTCACATATATACAATACCCCTCCCTTAATGAATTAGTAAAACTTTAACCACTTAGCACCATATCCCTATATGCATGTTTTTTTTCCACTAGTATTTTTTCAAACCATTAACAACTTCCATTTACCTTTTTCTTCCTAGTAGTAGTGTACTCTTGAAAGCATCCTATCCTATACTTCATAACAATAAGCTTTTAGACAACCTTAGTACACACGAAACAGATTCTTTATAATAAGTATGTATATATTGTATTCATAGACAGACAGATAGATACAGAAAAAAAAGAATACGTCTACAAGGAAGAACCATAGGCTGGAATAAACTTCTTCTTACCTTGTCAATTCTTCACGGAGGTTATGAGGTTCACTCGAGTAAAATTTTACTTTTAAACGGAAGGTAAATGGAGGGCCAACTGTAATAAGAAAGAAAAAGAAATATCCATGAAAATCAATCACAAAACTTTCAACTATACAAGAATATGTATTTAGTACTTAGTAAGGATAGTAAAAGATCCACATTTGTTAAATTGCCCATTCAATTTTAAATCCAATTTCCCAGTTTTGCTCATTAGTTTTGCTCATGTAATTTTTTTCGTGGCATATGTATCTACACTTTACAAAAAAATTATCGCTATTCCAATTTCAAACATACCACGGATATGCTCCATCCATACAAGAAAAATGCATTTTCACTCATATTGTAATTAACAGCTTCTTTCCAAACAATTCAACCTTTTATGTACAGGATTTTTAAACCCGAAATTTTTGACATATTCCACATTTTTTGTTTATCACTAATACCAATTACTATTAAAGCCAAAGGATCACTGTTTACTACTGACTCGATTTTAGAAAATTAAAATTTATTAAATCAAATTAGGCCACTACACAAAACCACTTTTGGGGTTTCACCTCCTATTAGTACAGTAACAAACGTCTACATATCAAGTATTCATGAAATTAAGACACTAATGGTCAAGCAAGTCAAAGTATAGTGGTCAGTGGTCAATAACAATAATGATTTTCATTCCGTACAATTTAAAAACTTTAAGCCACAAAAATTATTTGGTTTCAGCAAATTAATTGAAAACCTTCAATACTAATTCTCTTCATGACCATTCTGTATACATGAATTGCACCACAATAGTTAACTTTACAGATACAAAAATTTCATACACATATAACTTCCACTACTACACATACATACGTGACACTTGACATAAACTATATGTACGATTACTTGAGTGAGTAGTTAGTACTGACTGAGAAGGGAAAAAGAAAAAGTCTCATTGTTACACTATTAACTTATACCTGTAATAATAATGCGGGGCCATAATAATAAATAATTCACAATGGCATATCTATGGACAGCTGCGAGAGACCCAGTTTCAATTTCATTTATTCATTTCATCAAGAACGCAACAAAACGGTTAGATCATGTCCATCTCATGAGTCTGTCATTATACTTAAGATTAGTGTGTGTACATGACGGTATCATTTACTCTTACTAGTCCCTTTTATACCACATTGCACTACTAACTTACACAGTAACAATGCTATCTCAATAATGGTCTCACCCTATTCTTTCTCTCTCTCTCTCTCCCATTCACCTATAAATATTATTCCCTCTTAACCGACATACACTCACACATATCACTACTATACTATTATACTCACATGGTCACACATCACCATAATACAATTGAGTGCCCATATGCTTTCCTCTATATTATATACACTACCACACTTATGGAATGATTAAATTCTAAATCGAAATAAGGAATCAGCAAAACATGGCCTACACTCCTCACTTGTTCATCAAGGCAAAAGGCAACAGTAGTTGTTGTAGTAGTAGCAGTAGTAAGAGAAGCTCAATCTAAAAACTGCTACTACTTGAAAGCATCTATAAATCATTTCAACCTCCTACACCCCACTACTATATACTTACTACTATCTACTCCAACAATTACTTTTCATTTTATCTTTATAAGTACTCACACTACCAGCAGATCACTTTGTAAAAATCCCATTCCTTTTGGCTCCTGCTTGGTTACGCCATGTAAAAATACTTATACGACTCTAAATAAGCACTGAGGAACTTTTAGTACACGATCATAGTGCATGTCTGTCTACTCAACTACTCACTCTCAGGAAATCTTTCTCAGCATAGGATTTCTACTTTCCACGTATGTTGTAGCTACATAGTAATAGTAGCTATTAGTAACAGGGTGAAACCATGCAACTTGAATCTCATCAGAAGAAAATCCATTCCAAGAAAACAATTCCAAGTCCCTCATGCATGATGATATGTTCTTTTTATGTGAGTGAGAGAGAGAGAGATGTAAAATAAAGAACAAGTAATAGACAAATCCTTTATAAATGCATTGAAACCATATTAGAAAGATCTCTTAATTATTTAATCAGGTCCTGTGGTGCGAAACCTATATTTTTACTATTACGATTAACATCAGTCAGTCCCAATTATTTATTTCCTCCTCACATTCATTCATTCATTCTATGTTGTAATATGCATTCCCACCAACAGTCCTAGTCAACATTCCCATAGCTATGATAGTTATGAAACCCCCAAAATTCTTTCTCTCTTTCTCTCTCTCTCTCTCTCTCTCTCTCTCTGTCAATGGGCAAACTTTTCTTACTGGCAGGTAATCTAAATTTTAATGGGAACTACATCATAGAGAGGGGCAACAACATGATCTTCATCTGACATGAATCATATCTCACGTTCCATCAATTTCACAAACCAATACGTTCTTTTGTAGCTATACGACGATTATTATTAATTAAACGTACAATATATACACAGGTACTACTCCATCCTACGAACTGTACAACTTGTAACAGTGTAGCACACAATGCAATGGCCAAAGATGTCAATGTCTCCCACGCTAATCCATAACAAATGTCAATTTTCAAGTTAACGCTAGCAGGAGACAAAAAAACCTCTTGCAAAATAGTAACGGCACGAAACAAATCTGACGGTAAACATGCGTCACTTTTATTATTACTAGAACACATTTCCCTTTTGATAAACATACACAATCCCCTAACATCATCCATAATTTTACCTAGATCCACACATAGATCACTGCAAGAGTTATTATTTCCAACCAAGAAGATCAAAACCTTGCCGTTATCCTTTATTATTAAGACAAACAAAAACAACAACAACAACGAACAAAGCTGTTTAAATACACACGTAAAAAATCATAAACTTCCCTACCTAATTTGCAAGCAGAAAATCCTTTGAAGAAATTCAAGAAGTGCTTTAATAGTATCTAAAAGAAAGGCCCGAGAACCGACACAGTTATTTACCTACTTAAATAACATTTAATAACCTCAAAGCTATAGCGTTATGCTTATTAACCAAATTATCCATGGTCAAATCTTTTAGAATAAGAGACGTTGTTACTAATAATTAATGCATTTTCTTAGACTGAAAGTCTCATCGTCTTCTGCTTCAAATTATAAGTAACTCTTGTTATTTTGTACTTCAACAAAAATAATTAATACACACACACACACACTCAGGAAAAAAACATACGATTATAGTAATTGCGAAAGTGACAACATGCACCTAAAATTTACAGAACCTTTTAACATCCAAGCCATCTATTTAAAAAAAGCCACAAAGGGAAAAGTCACTTCAACTTTTAATCCCCAGTCCAAAACGTGAACATCCTTTAAATCACCAATCAGCACATTTACGACGAGCTTTGCATTTCTACTTACAAACACAAACTCTGCCTATCCCCCATACGCGTTCATTTCCACGCATAAATAACTCTTTTTTACCCATACATACTTACTTCTAGTTTTAAACATTCAAGATTCAAGTCAAGCTCTATGAGGAACAGATTAGCCTAAAAACTAATCAAATCAGGCATGCAAATTGCCATAGAGCAAAAACCATGTTGCATTTGCAATTTAATTAGTACGAAAGTCTTGGAAAACTTCCGGAACACCAATACATACAAGTAGTACATACATACATATACATTGCAAATTTATACTTGACTTGTCTATATAATTGGACTATAATAAATTAAAAGGGAAAATTTTATTAACACCGAACTACAACTTTATTCAGCAGCATAGAGAATAACGTGTCAGGATCATGAACGTTTAATTTATTACAATGCAAATGACGGCATCCTTTAGAATAGGAAATACTTCATATTTCATGCCAAAAAAACTATTACACAACAATCAAAATGACAAACTGCCCTCATTTCCATATTTTCACGTGATAATAATAAAATTCAAAATCTGATAAAGTGACAACACGGCAAAACGCATTTATAGTTACTCTTATGACAATAATAATTCGTGCTAAAAATATAAAATCCCTAAAACATATATAGTTAGTGTGAGTACTCCCAAACACGCACATATCTTTTCTGAAAGAGTCAAAGCATGACCTAAAGAAAGCGTGAGTGAGTGCGTAAATAAAGGAGCGAATAAAGCAACATCAAATCAACAAGAGCAAAAGAAGCTGCTCCTTCAAAAATCATTCACAACATACTTTTCGTTATGCATTGCCTATAGTTTCTAGATATTGTGCATACATTGCGTGAATGGAAATTCCCTTCACGATTATTCATCCCCTTCAATTCTATCGTGTACATTGCATCAATACAATGTACGAACGTTTCAGTTCCAAATTATAGTCACCATACTAGTACGAAAAAAACCCAGAAAAACTTACACAGTTAAAATATTGCACCTACACAAAACATAATATACACATCCTCAATTTTATCTTATCAGTGCAGTGCTGGCTCACTCACGCAACAAAAATAATGATAATAATAATAACAACAACTGTGACGCACACCCAAGTGGCACCTTAGGCCAACGTGATTTCCAAAAAACATTTCTGCAAGTAATCCAAAACATCAATGCAAGTAGGACATTTACTGTACAATTTTTACTTTTCTAACAAAATATTTTTTCCCTCCAAAGAAAATAAAAGCTCTCTGAAAAAAATCCAACTTAAACATATAAAGCATTTATAAATTTTACACACCAATTCCTCAAGGAATTTCCCTATTGTAAATTCTACCACATTACAACACACCTACTGTAGTAGTAAAAGTTTCCAACAACAGAAATAGAAAACTACGGAATCTCACTCAGCAGCCAAACCTCATCCGAATTCCCACAAAAACATTTAAAAGGTCTGAAAGAAGGGCATAAAACCAGCTTGAGAACAATCAAGTCCAACACACAACATGCAAAGAGGCTAAAAGATAAAATCAAATGAAACTGCAAGTCATTCAAAAGTAAAATCTTCCACTCTGCCATAAAAAATACACACACAATACCAAATCTCCAGTTCAGCTTCTTAAAGGCCCTAACCCTTAAAAACAGTAAAGTAACTTATTGAAATCATCCCAACAACAAGGAACGATACGTTCGTACTCTCAAACAAGCACCAGCAAAAAAAAATACAACCAAATCAAAGTTCCTCACATGTGCTCACACCCTCCCTACTACATTAAATCCGACAAATATGCAGCAGGCCAATCATCTTTAACCCAACGCATGGGTAAGTTAACGCAAGGGCACAAAAAACCCGAGAAAAAAACAAATAATGTTTATGCAGTTAAACTCATTGTTCTTTCAAGTTATATAGAATCTTCTTCGTTCTTACATAACCATCTGACTTCAACAGAGCAGCAACACAACCAGACACAAACCAATCTCTGACGACGAAAAAATTCTCACAAATAAATCCAATCTCCTCCCACCAAATTTAAAACCTATAAAGTACATGCAATACAATAAAATATACAATCCTACACTCTGTACATAAAGTGACTCAGTCATGGTAAAAGAAAATACCATGATTACTCCTCACTTTTCAGCGATACTTTTTATGTATAACAAGCCAAAACTCGCATATTATCAAAACTTCCTATATCTATATCTAAGTTACTCAAGACTCAACAGAATAAATAAATATGCATATGCACAGATCTCCCTAACAATACGCAACAAACAAATAATCTTCTCTGGTCGTCAAAACAGTTAAACTCAAATGTCAAAATTACCTTCAATACCATACACAATGCAGTTCATTGCACAAGAGTCCTTTAGAAATATGAAATGAGCCGACAATGATCGCAAACTATATACAAAATATACAGCTTAAAAAAGAAGCTTTGCTTGCTTGCTTTTCAATTCCCATCTTCATCCCTTTGAATTTTTACTTACGTTTCCCAGTCAGTCACTCACTCAATCAGTCAGCTCTAACTTTTTTTTCGCTCTAACTATTGAGAATCTCTCTCTTTCTTTCTCCATTTCTTTCATGTTCTAAAATCCAATGTGAAACCAGAAGTTACCAAGACCATCACTACTCAAATCTTCGGTATCTTTGACTCTCTATAGTCTCTACTCTACGTGGGGAACATAATATATAGAGTAAACACAACCGCATATCTATGTAATATACAATATATCTGTACATATAAATAAAGTTACGTATAGCTATTTACATTGTTATAAAAAGAAGTTACATCATCAAGCCAGGCAACAATCCAACCATAGCTAATCATCCTTTAAATTGTCCAATATCCGTATTAGTGCTCCTATCATTCAAATTACAGTTACATACTCTTCGTACAAGAGTTGAGTTGAGAGCACTCAGATACACAGCAGAATAAGTATATAAGTACATATAACTACTCTTTTATAATCCCATGACCTCTGCCAATGAATTAGTATCTACTTACCTTTACAATTTTTACTAAACAAAATTTACACATTTCCACTTAAGACTTACATTTTGCCATCAGCCTATGACGTCCCTTTAATATTTAAATAGCCTAAGACCATAGAACGGGCCCAAGCTACTAAATGCTAGGAAAGTCATTAAAAGGCTACATTACTCATCTAAAGCTATCAGCACTTAAGTAAATGAAATATTTATAGCCAACACATGTCAAGCAGCAGCAAGCACAATAATTTAATATCCTCTCCCTTACATCTACGTATCATTCAGTCAGGGTGCAGACACAGAAAAGTCTTTTTAACTTCCAACTCTATAGTAAATATATAAAGTATCTAGTATAGAATAGCAGTGTAATAAGAAGTACGATGATGCGCGTCTCCCTGATCACCTCCTCACAATTAGGTAACCACTTGGCAAGTAACAACAAGTGTTTAACATAATACAGGCTAATGCCTTTAGAATTGGAATAGCTTTTATTTCTTGATCCCACTACCTCTCACACTACATAATATGATGCATAAGTTAAGTAACTTCGTAAACATCAAAGAAAAATTAAGAATTCCCCATGCATTTGCACACACACACACAATTCATTCCTAGGAAGAAGCCCTATAGCTTCTTACATCATACATCCACATAACCCTCTCTTTCCAGTCTTTCCTATACTACTCTTAATACTCCTCTTCTCCCATCCAATCATCACACATATTAACGTATAGCTACCAGAGAATTTATAGACGATTAAACGTAACCGAGTTTTTCTCAAGTCACATATCATCCTAGAAAAAAAAGTCACGTTATTGTGTTTCCATCAAAGCGAATATTATTCAATGTATGAAGGAAGAGAGCCAGAATTCCGCGTATGTTTTTTTATACACACTTGTATTGTTACAACCATCACATCAGCACTACTACTACTACTCCTCAATTTTTTGTACACATTACCATACAATATACATACACGTTGCTTCAAGTCCGTCAATACTACTTCCATGGCTACCAACCAAACTACTATACCAAATCTCAGCAATAGGCAATAGTATAATATATCCTTGCAGTAAAACGTAGCCATTCAAATTACGTCAACCATTCAACCATTACATTATAACTACAAAAGATCATGATCATCAAATGTAAAGAGAAAAAAGTGCCAAATGGTCACTCGTATCTCTACACAAAGCCCTAGCAATCAACATACATAACTAACACTTGCATCACAAATCATACGCACACATACAAGAAAAACATGCTCCTATAAACTATACCTCCTGCCAAATAGCTTCTTAAATCAACTTGCATCTAGTATAAGTCAGGAGCCTCTTTTAACATACCACGGAGACAATAATCTATGTACCTCTCTTGTGTAAAAGTAAAGTAGTAATAAGCGACGGCTTCATAATAATTACTTACTATGTACGTATATATAAACATACGAAAACAATTATGCTATGTATTCCAACTACTAAATAGATATTTCAGACAAAAAAAAATATTCTAGCGAAAAGTAATACCAACCATGAGATAATACCCGTTACCAATTTCAGCCAATATCACCAACAAACCATCCTCCCATTCCTATTCCAATTCCAATACATACCACACTCCAAAGAGCAAACCCACAGACCCTGGCAAATAACATCTACTACAACAACAATATCGATAGTTGTATTGGAAGCTTGACTAGACATAGTACAGCTAGTACTGTAAAAAGCTACCAACTCGAAATAAACTGCTCCCATCCAATTTATTAAAAAACTACCAGAAAACTACACGCTATAACATGTTCTCACATACTTAAACGGCTAAATAAATTGCTAAAATACCATTGCATGCATTAAATTTTACAATCCATTAGCGTTTAAGTGTCTGGTCCTTGTACAGGTGGTGTGTTATGTAGTAGCAGCACAAAAATAATTGGAATATACACATCTACTTGAAAAAAACAAGTCATCTTCCAAAATTCCACATCTCCAGAAACTGCACCATTCTAGTAACAAAATTAAGTATATTATTGTTATCCACCTGCTACATTAGTTTCACAGGTCCATGCGAGAAAGAAACCCAACAAGCCAAGTAAGTCATAGCTATATACTACTCTCTATATTATAAAATGGTATACACCAGGTAGCTGCTGGAATATAACAGGAAAGAAATGCGATTATCACTCCTATAATTATTATTACACCACCATGGTCAATGTCCTCTTACCTTGTACTTGGTTTCATCTTCATAGTCAAGAAGTCGTATAAAAAATACATGTACAGACATTGTTTATGGTGCCTTGTTCCTACTCCAACTATACTATAATATCTTCCCAAACTACGGATACTATAAAGGTATTGCTATATTTGCTATACATACTATCCTCTGCCTCTGACTACTATGAGGACTGAGAGGTAAATTAGATACAGCTTCAGTCATAGTAGTACATGTCTTCAAAACTTACTGCGTGTGTAAAAATTTCGTTTTTGAAACTACACACCATGCATGCCATGGGAAAATAAGCTATATGTAAGAAGAAGGAGAGTCGTCACAAAACAATAATATAATAGAGACTCCTACTCTCGGCAAGCGAAATAGAGAGATGCTCAGAGATAGATACGTAGGGAAAACTTCTCCCTCCTTTTCAAACCAATACAGAGTCAGAGCTTTATACAAGCCACACCATTTTCTTTGACTGCATTTGACTTTCCGTCTTTTGCCCCCTTATTTTCCAAGCTTCTTTTACATACTGCAGTCCTTGTTTTTTTGTACCTTTCTACTTTACATTCAAATGCAATCTGACCATATGTACATGAGAACATCAGATAAACACATGTAAAGCGAAAGGAGAGAGAGAGAGAGAATTGCACAGAATTTTAGATTTTTTCAAACTTCTGACTTCGGAGTATGCACTAATAAAAAAAATACCATCGAGATTGCCTGAGGCACTTCTCTCCTCCAGCTTTTAATGGCAACATGACATATCAAGCTCATCTTTTTCTCTTGAGGTTACTGCTTTGCTCACTTACTCTCAGCGGGCAGGCACAAATTAATTAACTTCACATATTCACATGCACCTTCCAAAAGTCCCTTACACTTGCACTTTTCTCTGTTATTATATTATTATAATCATCATCAAACAAGTGTTCCAAATATTGGATTTTTCTCTAATTTAACCACATCCTCCTACTCATGAGAACAACAGCTGCCCACAAAAACTAATAATTTACAGGTTATATACAAGGGAAACATCCAACTTTTATAAACAAATGTTCCAGATTTTTAAAAAAAATTGTATTCCCAACATGCAAAAAAATATTTTTCACAGGGCTAAAAAACATACAGAAAAAAAGCAGACTTACAATTAGATTTGTACATACATTATAAATTACAAAGAAACTTTATCCTAAGGGGAAAATATAGGGAGTAACAGAAGCAAGCCTAATATTGACCTTCTGGAAAAAAATAACATGCATGTGACACGAAATTGCACATACATACAACGAACCATCAATGGAAATAAAGCCGGCCACAATACAATAACACGAAAAAAATTTCACCAGGAGCAAAGTCCCAAAAATCTACTTTAAGACTTGTATCTATAAAAAAGAGTATACATCCACGACTTTTTACTTATAGGGACAATATACGACAATTCTATAGCTTTTAGCGGTAGCCACGCTGAAGTCTACCTGCACAACAAAATAAACTGTACATGCATACATAGTACGTAGGAAACTTCAAATATTCAGTGCTAATGAAACACAACCTAGTAATTAATACCAAGCTTTTGCACCAACACATGCAGTCTTGAAACTCAAACTAGTACACGAGAGCCCCGACAAAAACGTGTGGGCTAAACCACAGGAGTCAATAGCATTCATTCTCAATTCTCAACTAATATACAAAAGGTTGATACAAAAATCTACCTACCTACATTTCCCTCCTCTATATAATAATTAAGAAGATGAACTAGAGCTGGAGGGAAAGAGAGAGAAAAAACGCTTCCAATAAGAAGAAACAAATGCAATCGTATTATGTCAGTTTGCACAGATAAACTTTTACAATATATACCACACACACACACACATACACATGCATACACATAATAATAACAACACCTGTAAAGCCCGAGGTATTAATCTCGTCCTCATATACCTCACCCAAAAACTACATCATCTGACTGATCTGCCCCTTTCCTAAGTACCTGCTACAGCTTCAAGGGAAGAGCAAAACATATTGCATAACATTACATAAAGTAGTACAATATTTTAAATTGGACGTGCATCCTTAAATGTTCCAGTCATATAATACAACCATCATAAAAAATAAGGACAGAAAGTCAGACATTTACAAACTGAAAAACTCATTTACTATATACTCGCGAATAACATAAAATCACACCACACATCTCTTTATAATTTCACCAGCAACAAAACTGAAGGTCTGCCAACAAACATAACACTTCCAACATTAATAAGCTACATATTTAGAAATCCTTTTAAACCATCAGTACGTGTGACTAGAGAAATCCCAATTAATGCATATATTTCAGGGAGAAAAAAATAATTACATTATTTACATGATTTTTGTAAAACAATACTATACCATTTCACCTCAAAACTAATTATCATTCAAACTTACATAAAAACATCCCAAAATCATTTTCGACATCATAGTAAATAATTTCCCTTTTTCTTCCTTCTCAGTAAAGAACAAGCCGCCTCTGCCCCTATCTCCACAACAAGAAAGAGCAATATTTAAAAAAAAACTGACTCTGAGTTCGTGAATGAAACTACACTTCAGAGGCGTTAATGAATGCCGCTTTATATACCGACAATGAATTTCCTATGTACTAACTCCACAAATTCCTTCCTCCTTCTTTAAACGTATAGTAGTATATCCTTCATCCTTCCGTATGGCCCTACATCCTCATCATTATAGAAAATAATAATAACAAGAAGGGGATATTCCAATGCAATACACAATACATGTACGTATAGCAAAAATCACTAGAATGGAATGAAGGCGGAAACAATATATGATAGTAAATTCCTAAAACGTTTGGCATGACATTGTGGGAAAAGTTACGCCTGTCGCTTTTATCACCCACTTTGATCACTAATCGTGCTTGTCATAGATGTGCTTCAAAAATTTAGTTACAAGTGCAATATAATATCTGTACATGCATATAGCTATACCCACAAAACAGTTGCATCTCTACCATGTTCAACCAAATGTATAATATATATAATTATGATAAAACTTATTTACTTGCCCTGACGAAAAAAAACGCATCAAGCGCGGCACTTCACTTGTTCCTCTATTACATTCTTTCTCCTTTTATTCTATATATTATGCTTCCTTCCCTCTTTCTACAGTTTTTGACGGCTGCCAGTTTTATAAAAAACCTTGTCTATACATATTTATAGGTTTACGTAGATATAGATAATATATATAGATAAACCATCATCTCTTATTAGTTTATAGGTTGTTGCTTCATCTCTCTCTCTCTCTCTAAAATAACGATCATCACAGCCCTCAAGTATGTACCGGTCCATTAGCTCTTCAACGGCTTGTGGTTATTCCTCATCTCACCATTTGATAGGAAAGTTCACACGTTTGCCATGCATAATTAGATATCTATTATCAATTATAACCTTTACCTGTGGTCCAACATAGAAAATATATACAGCTACTCAGCCGTTTCATCTCAAGTGTACGTATATTTGCATATATTACAGCCTATATAGTGCCTGCACTTATGCTGAGGAAATTACCAAAAAAAAAATCTTAAACAATTAACGGTCTATCAGGGAATGAAAAATTCAATTTCCAAGCCAAACCTCTTTTCACCTTTGAACATCAGACAGACGTCATTCAACAGCTTTTCTACATGTAAAACCAAAACTAATGCTACTACTACTACTACTACTCCTACTAAAAAGCAATACGAAGACGAAGGAAGGTGTCAAGGAGACTTTCCTCCCTATCATTCATAATAAGAATCATCTTCACATATCCTCAGCCAAAATTAATTACCATTATACTTTTGCAACAGCCAACATAAAAATTATGCATTTTCTTTCAGACAATTATTATTACTTCTATTGTCATCCTTTTACAGATTTCTATATAATTTTTTTGTAACAAGGAGAAAACACACGATTTATTTGCACCAATACAATGTCCATGTAAAAACCGGAGAGAAATCCTCATTTGTATTTCTACATTATTTCTGTCAAGCTTCAATAAGAGACAGAGAAAACAAATTAAGAAAAAGCAAACCTCATTCAGATATGTTTCTTACCACACGTTAAATAAAACTTAAAATACATACTACAAAAATGATTGAAAGATTGATAGAAAAAAACAAGTTTACAAAAATTGAAACTTCTCCATACAATTGTTATTTTAAATTATTATTATTGTTGTTAAACGTCAGGATTTCCATGGGGGATAGTTGTCTCTTCGATGTGGCTATAGATATTTAAGCTTTTGGAAACATAATTATAGCCAAGCTAATAATTAAGTAAACAATTAAACATGTGACCTATTGTGCTCCTTTAAAGAACACTTGTCAGTGGGCAGCTCATCTTCGGTTCGAAATCTATGCCTCTATAGAAACACCACGCGTAAAAGCACTTGATGGAATACGCAGAGTTGAATGAGGCACATACATATAAACATTATTAAAACAACAATGTCCTCCTATGCACACACACACACACAAACACACATTCACGCGTTTTTTCCACTCTCAAGTGTTAATTGTTGTAATTTCCTTAATGACTCCCAGCCAGCATTTGGAATTTCTCATACATGATATGGAGCTTAACTGTAAAATTGTCAGCAAACATCTTCCATGTTATTCAAATGTGCTAAAGTCTGCACATTCTTCTGTACACGTAATAGTCAATCTACAACCACCGCATACATGGATAAAATCAACTTTCCTCCGTAGAGTCAAACTTCTATAGTCGTAGCTTCAAATACAAAGTCTTGGTTTAAGATTCACATTGGAATTAGTTAGTTAAGCTCATCCGTTGTATGATGAGGAAGACCACAAACCTACAGTTTATGTTTACGTAGGTATATAAGTAAGTACGTTAATAACAATAACAATAATACTACAAGACCTGTTTGTTTCCTTCATAACTTGAAACGATAAATTATCCTCAGATATATACTGCTACTAAAGATCCTATACAGATCCAAAGCTGCAGTAATATATACATTTTCGGAGATTATTTTCATTGCAATTTGCAGGAACTAGATATCATTTTGTCAACCAACAGGATTGAAACACCTGCACAGTTTCTCAAAGCTGGAAAAGTCATTTTGTCAAAACTTGTACTTATACTTACTTACTTACACACACATTACATATCTACAACCCTCCGTCTTCCACCATTTCTTGCGCTCAAAGTAAATTACTGTACATACTACCTTTCCCATATTATAATCAATAATGCAGTCACATATCCAACCAGGTAATGGTTCTATGGGAACTTGCAAATTATTACTAGAACTCCCACTTCCACTTCCAGCCTATAATATTCTCTTAAGAAAACAACTACTACTACTTCTACTACCGTCAAGGAAACCTGGAATGGATATTCGATAATATGCCAAGAACAACCAGGTACAAAGAAATAATAATTTACCTTCGTACACCGCTCCTGTATACGAGGCTAAGAAACACAGAACTGAGATGTACATAGGAACAGGTGCAATCTAGCTTCAAGTCAATATTGATATGATTTTTTTCTCCTCATTCCGAGTAATCTGCCCATTCATCAAAACGCAAGTCACTGAACAATAAATACAGGATTTTACATGTCCATCCCTATCACAGTATCCGTAAATATAAGTAAATGTCTAGGTGATTGTATACGAAATAGCTCCTATGAATATCAATTGATATTTGACTTATCTCACTGGGTTTGCAAAAATCATCTCATTACGTTGCCTACATATACAGTATTCAGAGACCTCATTTTACTTTGCTTAAATTATTCTTAACATAGACACACTCACTCACAGAACAATCAGTGCGTACATGCTCTGCAAAACCCCGCAAATTCTAAAGATTTATGTACGATACCATTATTACTAAGATACAAATACTTGACCCACCCAACCCTTATTGGTCCGGCCGGATTTATTCATCCCAATCAAGCAACAACTCCAAGAAGAGTTATTAACATCTTATGATTGTACTATGTACAAATGTTCTTGTCTGTTTCTACATACAAAACTTTTAGTTCCAGGTTTAAAACTCTACAATGACATATTTACTCACTTACTTTTATTTGGCTGGAGGCATAGTTTATGAATTTTGATTTAAAAGCTGCTACTACCACTACCTGTACCAACCAAACAACCCCAACCACCAATAACCTAAACAAAGATTAGAGATGCAGGCAAAGGCATAAGACGACAACAATAGTGCACTCCACGCTTAGTCTCGAAGGTATATAGGTAAGGAGAAAGAAAAAAAACGTTAGAATGCACGTCAGGGCTACTCACATGATTGTCATTCTCAAATGCTCAACTCAATCAATCGTGGTCAATAATCCTCGACCTTTATAATAAAACACATGGACCTAGCCTCGTTAAACGGCTGGCATGTAGGAAACGTCATAGCCATACATATATAGGTATTGTATAGGTAGAGATACTAATAAATTGGTGACCAGACGCTCTACTTCTACTCTAAATACAGCAAATATGATGCATGTGTGTGGATGATGCTCGTAGGTCGAAATAAAACGGTTCACTCACTGTTCACTCATTCAAAAGAACCGTATGGTGCACTAGAAAATGCACGCTTTATTAGACGGCCACTGCCATGGTCAGCCTGACAGGACAGAACCAAACGTTCTACTAGAACACAATTATAAACAGTCGAAATATTTACTTCCTAAAATAATTGTATGCATGTAGATATCCTACCAACAATCTTAAACACTAGTCTACAAGATATATACCTCTTTAATTATTGTACACTTGACCACCTAGGCAGATAAGTCTCCAATACTTTGGTTGGATGGAGTATTATTATAATTAACAAAACTCCCCTTTTACTTGGTCTATAACTAATACAAGTCCCGTATATATTATTCAGCGTAACTTTACGGTTGCGAGACAGGTGGATGGATGTAAATATAAAATTTACAATATCAACAACAACAAAAACACCATCAAATATGACCGCACCACACAAGGTACAACTAACCCACTAATTTTTCAACGACCTTAATTACAATTGTATATATAATTGTATATTCCCAATACCCGTAAACTCGTAAACTATAATACCAGAAGACTCTTATTCCCTACAACTCTGCTCCACCGACCTTTCAGTTAACTTTTCCGCAACAACACCTCCCACTAGAATGAATCCCTCATCTAAAAAGGTAATTGCATATACATAAATGCCTAAATGCTCATTCATTTCATGTAGGAATTAAATTCATGTTTATACCATACACAGTTATATATTAACTGCTTATGAATAAACTACAAAGCTGTCAATGAACAGGATAAAAAGCATCACATATATGCACTTATTTATAAGAAAACACACGCCAGTTAATTCTTCTAACCCTCTGGTAGTCAGGAACAACGTAACAATTTAGTACAGAAGGCAGAGGAGCTATATAGAATACATGACCTTGTAGAGATGAAATAATCCATTGCACTCATGTGTATTCCTATAGATACACTATGTATATATAATATATTCCTAAATTTGAATGCGATTGACCATATTAGCATATTATATAAATTCGAATCTACAGAACTTATCTCAATAATAACAACTAGCACCGTTTTACAAATGCTCCTAATTGCACTTTGCTCCAAGCTGACAAATGCACTCTGCATAATATGGACAGACAGGACAGGAGTAACAATAACAGACCATGATATTCTAGTATCAAATTAAAGGGCTTGTATATAATAGTCTCATATACTTACAATATATTTAATGCATGTAGATATACCTGACAGGGTCTAAACTCCCGGCAATACTTTATCATCATCATATCCTCAGTCCTCGGTACTACCAAATCTATAACCATACCTCCGTCAGGTGTAGTCCGTGTAGCTATCGTTTCTGCTATAGGTACACATAGAAAAGGTATTGGTGGTAGTGGTAGTAGTAGTAGCAGTAAAATATAATGACTGCAATTGTTATGCAAAATGCACCCCGACTCACACTTTTAAATTCTACAATTAGTGCCTCACATGTATATATTAGCCAGGAAAGGGACGCACACCTTTTTAATATTACTATTATGTAGATAGATCCAGTAAAAATCCTCTCATACCCCTTATTCAATGTTTACATACACTCTCGTTTATAGGAGAACAAAATCAGAACAACATCTTTCTATACAAGGCTACAAATTAAACCGTGTAGGCTTCACATTCATCATCATCAACATAATCATCATCAGACAAAATACAAGCTTCGAACCACATGCACGTATGTATCTATACGTATATATATATGTGCATAGTTGTTATTATACCAGCCAACCAACACTCGACTACAAATTTGAATAGCATAGTTAGCTTCGCTAATAACTACTCCAAACTCCACACACATTCACATGTTAAAAATCTATCTACATAATTTTTCGCCGCATCAATATAGCTAAATACTAAAGAGTATTCTGTATACAGTTTGTTCATATAGGTAGCTATCGTACAGCAGTATAAGTATCAAATGTACACGAATCGGTAAAAATGTAAAATACCTCAAATTTAAATACAACAGCAATGACTCTCGCTTAGCATTCTAATTCTATTGCTTATCTCACTTATTATTATTACTTTATTCTACATACACATGGACTCTCGTTGGCACATTCACGAATAAACTTGAGCACAAGTGTACTTTAATACATATACTTTACCCACATGTACTAGTACTAAACTCATTACAATCTCAAGAGCAAGAACCTGACCAAAACCAAGCGTATGCAGAATTTCGGTCATTTAAAACATGGATGCATGTCAAACGAAAGAGCAATCCACATGTACTTCCATAATACAGCTTAGTACGAAGGTAGCATTTCAAGCCGCACTTGATTATTATTTGTGTAATAATCATTCCAAGACCACGTGCACTTTACATACCAACTTTCCTTGTAAAAGCAATTTTGAATGCTCATGTATAGGAGAAGGTACTTAACTGGAACGTTTAGGAATTGTTTTCTGCCTTTACTACTATGTACAGATAGTATATAGATACTCCACCAAAGGAAATTTAATGCAATGAGAAAACCGACCTTCAATTTTGCTCGTAACTGGGAAAAGTTCATTTTTCACTCCGTATACAGAAGTAAAAAAAACAAGGAGTATACCGCGATTCTAAGCTAAAAGAGAGCTGTGGCTGCTCCTACAGCAGCTTAGCAGTGAGCTACAAATGGAGATAGAGTTACACACAGAGCGTACTCCTAAATGAAATTGCATTTGTATGTATCTATATGTAGCATATATATGACATATTTGGACGTACATGAAAACGTGAATATAGATACATTAATTATCGCAGTGTACCCATACCCATGTACATGTGAGAATACTCAAACCCTGACTTCATTTCTTTAAGCACTTGAAAATTCACTTACTCATTGCTGCTACTTGTGTACGTAGGAGACTGTATTTATTATTATACATGAATATCAGACTACTTAAGAGTATGTAGGTGGTTGTAAGGTAATGACATAAAGTACAAATCCTTATTGCCATAGCTTATACTGCTGCATATACTTATACATTCTCCAAGCAAATGAGGTGTACTTGTGATTCTTTTAAGACTGGTACAACCATGACTGGCTCATCTTATGGTCATCATCATGATACCATTAAGTGTTTAAGAACAAAGCAGAGAGAAATGAAGGACAAAATCCTTACGCACAACTAATTTAGTCAGCGTACTATTTTGCTTGCTCTTACTACAGCAACTACTTCTATACCCATACACACAAATACATACGTGTGTATAGATACATTTCATTGAAAAAGAATACCATTTGCTACGAAACATCATCTCAGAAATTCAAGCCCAAAAATAAAAACTACGTCTCATTCATAATAAGAACGCATTCGAAGGTTTTAAAGTTGGATTTGTTTTTGCATTGTATGCCTGTCTAATGTCCAGCTAAAATTTCATAGGAAAACTGAACCTTCATCCTCGCCCCGATTACACACCAATATCAAACCCGAATGATTGACTGACTGAAAATGAATAAGGTTATAAATTCAGAAGAAGGAGTAACTATATTACAATGTTCAAACCTAAATAACAAATTACAATTACTCAGCAAAGTGACAAATGGATTTCCAAAAAAACATTGAAATTGATTTATCTGCTGCCCAAAAATAGTCAAACTTGTACATAAACCAGAAGTAAATCAGGGAGACTGACAATAAGTACAAATATAGCGTCTACTCACAAATAATTATTAGTTCATACTGTAATAATGATAGGAGCTGCCGTTAGAACAACACCATGCCAGTACAAATATGGCTCTGAGAAAAAAAACACAGGGTTATTCTTCAAAAAAATCATAAATTATCATCTCAAAAAAACAAAAAGGGGAAAAAGAAGTTAAACGCCTAATTATTACCCCATGGAACATGAACATACATGCAAAAATATAAAAACGTGAGTTAAGTGAAACGCCAGGGAAATAAATAAATCCTCTGCAAAAACCCACATCTCTTCATGTTCTCATCCAAAAGTATTAATTTAGCCCCTGAAACGATACTAAAATCCATACAGGGCCCCATCACGGATTCCCATACATACATCCATATAAAGTCTAATGGCCTTAACGACAGACATTAGCAATTTAAACCTGACTTTTATGGACGAACTTCCTCTCCGTCTCCACGTCAAGAAGAAAGAGAAGAGTCTCACAGAAACAGGGCATTCTTTTAAGTTACGAGTTAAACCATGTACATGTACACAATATACAGTTCAGTCAAGCAAATTCCATATTGTATAAAAGGTAGACATTTTACGCCCGTATTCCATTTCAGTCATCCTCACATATACATACATATAATACGATCCGTCAACTTACACTTAAATTTTACCTAGTATCCCGTCTAGTACGTCTACGTATATACACCTTCCCATGTAGCACTTTTCAACTCAAAACATGAAATTTTCCAAGCCAAAAAATCCTTCCCAACAAAATTCTTAAGGCTAAAGAGAGAGAGAGAGGTGCAGCTTATAGTGCTGCAAGTACGGGTATAATAATGTTCATATATAAATTTACTTGTTAATCCACTAAAATACATGGTCATTGCCTCCAGTCAAAATCATTACCCATACCCGTATTTTTTTTACATGTCTCGACATAATAATGGCATCCACACACAGGCAGACACACGCTTTTCCCCCTCATAGTAAATACAATAATTAATAAAAATCCTCGTTTACTATTCTACCATAACATATGGAATGGATGGATGTCAAGATGAAAATGTCTATTCAAAAAAGAGGATCCACGCGCCAAAACAAATCATTCCAGATTTTAAAACTCGTTTTTTATACAATAGCACCAATGACATCACACATATCTAACAAAGCTACTCTTCAGCCTAATAACTAAGTCATAATGATTTTTTTTATCTTTTCATCCCATCCTGCTGAACAGAACTTGCCAAAGTTGCATCTTCTTGACGTCTTGCCTCGCTTACCTTACTTACTTGCACACAACATACACGTCAACATCATTCTCATTCTGTCATCTCCTCCCAAAAAGCAATCTCTGCTTCCACAAGTAATATTTCAAGACTATATAAGAGCCTAAATAATTGAAAAACAGATACACGATACTTCCATAAGCTCTAGTAATGTATATATATATAAGTGTATCTATATACGAGGGTAGTCTGATTGTCTGAAAAAACACAACTCAAACTGACGCACCAAGTTTGCAATTAAATATTTAATTCATGCCTGGTCTTACAATATCTTGAGACAGGGTTATATAGTACTATCAATATATGTACATGCAATGTAACATCTTACTTTTGTGACCACCTGATCCTATCATACGGTACATGCAACTTCAAAATGAAGCATTCAACTTTACGCATACCCATCATATATCAACAACACAATATTATGAACTTGCAACGGGTGTACTTAATAAAACCATGCAACAATGCATAAAATATAAAATCCACCTAATTCAACAAGAAGACAGCATATATTGTCATACAATGTGCATCAGTACATAAGCCCACACATATGTATGAGGCTGTTCTCCTCATCCTCACATCACACAGTCAATATAGCTACTACCAGCTCTTTACTTCTGATACGAGACCCTCGTGCCATTATACATGCTTCCTACAATAACGACCACAATTAATAGGAAAGTCATATACATATACTTTATTATTATAAATGTCTCTCAACCATGAAAAACTCTACTTGTCTTTTCTCCGCAGGATGTAAACTTGAGTAAGCTTTACTATATATTACCATGGCATAACATTCAGACCATTATATCCGAGACAAGTTTCATCACTGTCATCCTCCTCCTCTCAAAATACTGGGACACATCTTCCCCAAACTTTTACAAACATATAAATAAGTTACGATGAACAAACGACATACATGCAATTGCTTTTAAAGTACATGTGCATTTATGCATAATAAATATGTACCTCACATAACATTACACATAGCAAATTGCAAGTACACAAATCATCATAAGGTCAAAAGCTCCTACTTACTTTTCCTTCAGTCTTAATTATTACTATAAATCCCACAAAAAACAGTTGAAGACAAGTTCATACATAATTTGGTGAAGTACAAGTTTACACACATTTTACAATTACTATATTATAACAGCAGACCAGGGAGATCCAACTAAAAGAACCAAAAAAAACAAGTAATTCATGATACATACCCAGATTAAGTTCCCCTTTTCTGCCAAAGATGTGCAAGAAATCATCATGTGCTCATCACAAGCTTCAACAACTTCTTAATATTATAACCTAACTTCTCCTTTTAAGGAATTTTCTGTAATAAACTCCGGCCTATGAGAGAGTACCAGAGTACCCATTCAAATTATGTGAACAAACCTAGCTATATATCTTCAGAACAAGAACATTATCCATCCAAAATAAAATTCAAACTTCAAAGCTGTATAGTGTATTTATACGTAATATAATTCACATGGAAAGTAAAATCCTCTAAATCTCCAAGTACAATATTGTGCAATTCAATTTTTAACAGTAATTAAATAATTATTATATGTTAAGACATTCCCATGACATTTACATTTCTCCATGGCAAATATAATGTTGTATCTCTACCCAGCTTTTCTAGTTTACATTGACTTCAACTTGTTTCATCCGCACAGGCTAATTTACACTACACGTACTCGTAGATACGTGTATCAATAGCAAATAATTACTTAAGGAATTTAAGCATCCTTGCTACATGCTTAAATGCAGCATTCTAAATACTCTATCAGAATTCAATCGCTTGGAAAACCTTGTTCTTGCTCAGTTTGTATACACACATAATAGTTCCAAGGAAAGAAGGAAACGTTATATCAGAACAATAATTCACAGCTTGAGAATATCCCTGTCTACCATTAACGGAAACAATTTAATAAAGATAAGCCATTAAAAATTAATTCATGGGGTGTTTTATGTTTTGCTCAAGAAAAAATACAGCCCCTGGGTTAAAACACCAAATTCATCTGACATTCACTATATAGTATTGTACATTACGTAGTTTCCCTATTCGTAACAAAGCAAGTTTACGGCATTAAAAAAATTAAATAAAAATTATATATTTATAAGTACAATGACTGCTCAAGCAGCCATTCATTCAAACTTCAAAGTAGGAAAGACAAAAAAAGAATATAACGTCTAGTCTCAAGATTTTATTTCCCTGTCCCTCCCTCATTCACCATATTATCTTTGAATTTATTTACAATCCAATGACTAAAAAGAGGTTCTTGATTTTTTTGTCATGCAATCATCATCACCACCACCATCAACGACTTATGCTATCCATTCTCATGATTATCTTAAGCTTATACATCTACTATATGAATATGTATGTAATATATTCAATGGAATTCAAAGAGAATTTCAAAAGAATTCATTTCCAATGCAATGTCTCTTGTTACACCTATATAACCTACTATACCCAAATCATCATACACATATATAATCAAATTCACAATGAATTTCTCTCTGGAAAGGACCTATGTTAGCGGAATGACAACCAAGGTAATTTTACCAATCATTTATTTACTAGTATTGCCAAATTTGGGTTTAAAAGAAAGATACAAGCCTCCTCTACCTTCATCACTGCAACAACTGCAGTACATTATGGTACATCATATTGTACATTTATTATACTATTCATATAAATTTCCTAACAAGATCAAATATTTCAATGCGTGCATAATAACTGTAAATGTTCTTGTTAGTTACGTGCAGAATACAAACGTGCTACAATCATTACTTTTAACCTATTGTAGACAAATGAGTACAGCACACGGTAGAAAAATTCCTGACATCCTCAAGGTTTCCGTTCCCATTTCAATAAATAGCTCGTCAGTCTATCTCTCTCTCTCTTCCCTCTCATTTCCTTTCACATTAACCTCTTATGTATATAAGCCCGACTATTAAACATTAAATTCTTATTATCCTAACCTTCTCATCCTTAGTTTTAGATTACTTTAATAATAAATAGTAGCAAAACAATTGTGCTCTACAAAACATTCCATTACATTATACACCAAATAGTAGTAGTTTGCCTATGAGAACAAGCTACTTCTTACAAGATAATATCGAAACGATGGGATTTACAAACTAGAACTATATACTACAGTCTATAGTGAGTACGTATATTTATCCTTAACACTCCCTCAATAAAAGCAAAAAGAAACCGCCAAAGAACAGTTAACAGGAATTGAAGTTACACATTGCATATATATATGCACTACCACACATCATCCTCAGATTCCTTAGCCAGTAGAAACAAAAAATATGTAAAAACGTGTGGTTTCAAACTGTCAAAAAAAGAGTTCATTTCAGCCATATGCGCCAATGCACCTACCTGCATCACATACTAACTCCTTTAAAGTATGAAAATAAGTTGGACCTGCTTTTTAAAAAAAAAAAAAAAAGGCCATGTGAGATGGATAGGAATTGAAGGTGGTGGTGGTACGAAAGACGAAATCCTTTTTCCATTATTAATCAAAAACAATTTAAATATTTCTCCATGCATTTTCCATGCTCTTTCCATTTTCTCACATCAAACCATATGCAAATTCTTTTTTTACTCTCCCCGCATCACCTCATCACTGAGTTTTAAAAAATATCACACCCACCACAACAACAAGTACAATACCTTGCGGATTTCTTCTTTTATGAACCCACCTGCATCTACTTTCCTCCTCCCTACACATACAACATGTAACGTATATGAGGCATATAAAAGCTTATCCTCACTTTGTATACACATACATACTACGCTCACATGGTTTAACCAGTACAGAAGACTGCAGCAACTACTACAAACAGCAGGTTGAGAGTTGAGAATTGACAAAGCATATCCTAATTCCTAAGGTGATGAAGCAAGAAACGTACATTTGTCATTAGATTCGCAGTCTAACTAAGTAAGTACTATTTACAAAAAAACCTATGCTTTCATCTCCTTTATCTTCAAAGTATAGTAAAAAAAAGCCAGGTTGGTTACATATATGTATGGCAACTATATACTAGACTCAGCTTGCTGCGTGCATACATTTGCATACATATTTCCACTTATATCCTACAAACACATTTGAACCATACAAAATCTCATCTCTCAAGAAGACTTAGTATTCACACATACATAAAATGCATGGAAAGAAGCCTTGCTTATAGGCGCACAAATCCAGTATTACCATTCATTTCTACACTATAATAGTTACTATTTAGCACACATCCCACACAGACACAGACTCACACACACACACACACACCCGATCAAACTGCGAATCTTAACACCCAACAACTGTGCAACAACTGTGTACATAAATATTCCATGGTTAGAAATCTGCATGTCACTATATACTACTTAATGTTGTCACAGTTTAAAAGCCTAGTACTATTTGCAATAATAATTGATGCGCGATGCATGCCAAAGCATTGGAATTGTCCATGTCTAGTTTGCATGTGCACAAATGTTACGACGTTGTATAGTGAAAACTTTTTAATGGACACACACCTCTATATAAAGTAAATACATTTAAATACATGCCATAACATTGGATTCAAAACGAGGCTATGACAATTCGTCAGGGAGTAAAAACTAACTAGTAAAAACTTTTATATTATTGAGTAAGAATATTAAAAAAGCCAATGTATAGAAAAATAGGTCCATACACACACAATAGAAACCTTTACGAATCAAAAAACATTTTTACTATACGCTGATGGCTCCTATATTCGGCAAAATAATCCCATCCCTTTGATTTTAATCCTTGAAATAGCCTAATAAAATGTGATGATGAGAAACACCCACGTAGTAGTATCTATACGATTAAATGTATAAAAAAAATCAGGACTGCTAGTCTCCATCACAAATCAGGCGAAGGCAAGATACGGAGGCATAGAGAGAGACAGAGAGAGAGAGAGAGTCCGCAAGTGAGAGCACAATTCCCCTGTCAATTTGACTCACAGATTTTGCTTATCAAATTCTAAATCACTGTTGTTACTTCTCCTTTTTACAACCCTCCTACACAAACAAACTTACCCCGTAACAGCATATGAACAAATATCAAAGAAGGTTTGCAAGCAAAATCTTAGAAATTAATTATTATTTCCCCACACAATTCCCAACTTGCCGAGTCCCTTTTTTTGCCCTAACTAAAATTCATGTCTAGTGACATTTTCCTTGTAATCATTACTAATTATTATTGTTCTATGAATGAGTTATGAATGCACATGACGATATGACGAAATATCTAGCAACTACAGTCTGAAAGAAACTGAAAGAAATTATAATTTTTTAAAGGCTTCTGTAAAAACGTCCCTCATCATCACCACATCACCATCAAGTCATTAATAGTAAAAAGTAAAATTGCAATTCAGATTCTCTACAATAATTATTACCATTGTTGCAAAATTTTTCTTACTATGTATATTAACTGCGTATGTAATTTTTTTAATGGTGAAACATTTTGAAAAAAATAATACACTAAACATTGGGAACTCATCTACAAATAAGGAGGGAAAAAGATAATCGAAACTACTACTACTATTACTTCAACTACTAGCGATTTGTTGCCATTCATATAATTTGCATAGTTCACCGAGATACACTTTGTACCCTCTGTACATATATGCACAATAGAAAAGTAAATCATTTCCATTTCACAATACATACTAATAAATTTTTCCCATTACAATAATTATTATTACATTGTACAAACCTCATATGACTTGATTTGGTTTTTTGGTTCATATTAGTTAGATCCAATGCTCATTTAAATACGAGGTCAAGGTTCAAGGTATTTCTATACCTACTAATACAATTCATTTTGTCTTTCACAGTTCGACACACACACACATGACAATGCTTTTTTTTTAAAATAATATGGAAAAAACTAAATGATTCAATTTACCTTCAAAAAAAGAAGAAAAAAAAAGAAAATTAACGCATCATTTGCATATAGAAAAGTGAATGATGAGCACTTCTTCTAAGCAATTTATGTAGAAAATTGCACTGCTCTCGCTAAAATTGTATGTAAATTTTCCTGCACTTAGCACAAATATATACAATAGTCCAGCTACAACGATTACATATTCGCCAATCCTACAATTTTCCCTTCACAATGGTATATATCTATTTTATTCATCCGCTTAGAAGAGGAGTTATTATTTAAACGATCATCTTCTTCAACAATAGTCAATGTTGTAAGAATTATCGAGAGAGAGAGAGAGAGACAGAGAGAGATAGAGAGGGTTAAATGCAAAAACCTTGAATAATTAACTAAAAACACATTATATTTACCATATAAACTATTACAACTTAGCCTGACTCCCCAGACGCTCGTTTAGCAAGAGAGGATGACGGTATCGAGTATTTTTAGATGACTCCGCATAATAACCCACAAAAACATAAAAGGTGCTTGTAAAACTTATTCCTGCCTTCCCGTGTGCACTCCGACTGTCTACACCTCCTTGTCTGTGTGCAATAAATGCAGATTTAACAAATATATGGGAGTGAAGATTCAAGTAATATATTACCTGAGCTGATCATGACATGACACCACCACATGACAGGCAGATCTAAAGAATCATTTTAAAAAATGAGCTCTTTTCAATCCTTTGAGGTAAAAACAATTCCGTTACAAGTTCATCCCCACCATAAACCATCATTGTACATTACTCACATCTCATGCACTTGAATACATAAAATGCATTATACATTCAATTTCTTCTCCCGTCAAAAACCATGCAAATTACACCATTATCTATTCCCCCCAATATATATTTACGTGCATACTAAATATATGTTCTACATATGTTCTAGCATTACAATAGCAGTTGTTCTCATAAAAGGTAGAAAAAAATGCTGGTCACACACGTACATGTACAAGGTATAAGATAAGTAAAAATTAATAATAATTGTAAGTAGAAGCGAGCAAATAGTGCCTACCGAATGTGACTACACCACTATACAATCCCCAGGTACTTGTCAGTTTTCATCGTCATCTCAAAATTATACATATAGATACGTGACAACGTGCCTCCACCTCCTTTGCATCAAAATACAAAACTCACATATGTTCACCAACGGGTGTGATATGTTAGCAATCTGGTAGACAGACGCTATGTATACTACTACTACCACATGGAGTAATTCAATAAATAATCACAACGTCTGCCCTGACGACACAAATTATAATCAAGTCATCCCCGAAGGTGATAGGAGTGTGTTTGTGTGAGAGACGAGAGAGAGAGAGAAAGACAAAATGAACGGGACACTTAATCATAAATACATGAACTCAATTGTACTATCAATATTTCACTATGCATACAGAGAGAGAGGAGTATTAAGTGGTATGGAGAAAAAGCACACAGAGAAATGTCTGTTCTTTTAAGTCTACTACACAAAAATATATATCTACACACACATTTTCAGCCCAACCTAAAGTTAACCTTTTGACATGACAATAGACAGCTTGATATAGCTACCAGCATTTTTCTGTAACATTCACTCTCATAAAATAAAACTGCAGTGTCTTCTATCTACGTAAGCAACTGAAGATTACAGTTCTAGTACTAGAGAACATACACCCCCATATGCATAAAATATACAGGAAGATTTGCCAAACAAGGCTCCAGTAATCCTACCTGCACTCACAACAAATACTATTCACAACACTTTAATTTACCTCCCAACGAAAATATTCACCTATACAATGGAAAATCTTACACATTGTTTAGTTAAGACTAAAAGGGGAAAAAATCACAAACCATAGTTAACCGCGAACATAACACTGCCTCAAACCAATATTCAATGAGAAAAAATTCCTCAAAAGAATATAAATTATTGTCGTGCCGAGTAAATAATGTACAAAGGGACGATTATTATTATTATGATTATTACTATCACCCCACCATGCATTATACATATTGCAAGACATAAATTTGAACAAATACAAAGGATTGCCGAAGATTTTTATGAATTCCCGAGCAACTTATTAACATTTAGAAAAATCTCAAATTCCGGCAAAATTACGTGGTTTTTCCTTTTTCTGCACATATGCCCCTACTCTACAATGCTATGTGCTTCAAAATTCCCATGAGAGGATACAAAGCTTTTTTAAGAACATTTTTGAACAGGTCAAGGCCCGCAATGCAGAGTTTCTGGTTTTGAGAATAGTTAGGCATTATTACTAAAACTATCCATATCCATTGTGCACATTTTCTAACACCGGTAGTTGCACCTTCACAAGGAAAGGAAAGAATCATACCAACAAACTAAAATCTTTAAAAATCACTCGCCACGAGTACAATTATTATTACTTCATATCGAAATAGTATTCATACGTGAAAAATATTTTTTAATAAAAAATATTCACAACAAAGGACTTCAAAAATCAGTGTCATCTTATGGAATTTAATATACGACTTTCGCGTAATTATGTGTAGGCATACCTGTATAGGGAAACCAATCACTTGCTTGCTTTTCCGACCACAAACGAAAAGGAATTTATTTATGATCGTCAAGGCAAAAATTAGTAGAGCTTCGCCCCCAGCTTTTTTTATAGCATAGCTCGATTACGCTACGCCATACGTTTTCAACTGGCTACATGTCTACGTCTATAATTTGCTAATAGACAAAAGCAACCTTTAGGGATGGATGTAAAAAGAATAAGATCTTCCGTATACATCAATATATATCTACAATCAATTTTTAATTAAGGTAGCCACTGTGAGTGAGGCATTGAAATGTATTCGGCAGACGCAGCCTCGTTATAAAAATTCTAAAATATTGATTCCTCTTACCACAACCCATTATTTAAAGAAACGACGTTTCCTTTCCATATGAATGACGCTATATACACACATGCATTCTTTTAATACTCAAAACTCTTCTAATGGCCAGACTTATATACATCTCACAACAACTTTTGTTATCATTTTTAAAACTGTACCCTGATTTTCGATTTCCACAGACAGAAAAAGAAAAAAATTACACGTTTCATCAGCACAGTTGACAATCATTTACATCACATTGATATGCTCTTAAGATGCATGATTCAGTCCGTGATAAGAACCAGATACAACATCATAATTAATTGCCATGAGTGCATATGTTATAGTGTGATGAGTAGGTGTGTATTTGTGCAAAACCGGGAAATTGTACTAGATTAGATGAGAAAATTCCTGAGCGCAAAAACTAGATTATTTATATACGTACAAGGCAAGAGACAAAAGCGTCGTTCGTCTGGGAAAAGATAATTATACAAAAATAGAGCTAATTAGAAATAAACAACTTACTTTTGACTTGCTTCTTGACAGGCTTCGTTGCATCCAACCAGTGCTGTAATCAGAAATTGAAACTTTTATTATCCAACCATGAACTTCTTTTCCATTAACACAATATTATTTATACACATAAATCTTTGAGCTTGTTAATGAATGTTTTGTGTGTATCGTCAAAAAATTATGCATTTTATCTTCCGTCGTAGTTTCTAGAGTAGAAAAAATCCTAATCGAATCGAGTTTTTTACATATATAAACACTGAATATTTGCACACCCATACCCATATAGTGAACATGCATTCATACATATGTACTACGATCCTGTTTTTATATTAATTACAAACCCAGATACTTGTTCGAGTAACTCATTAACAGTTGCTTTTAATTACCTACTACTACTTCGAATCTGAACAGCAAAACATCTGTGCACAGGTTTAAGAGTAAGTACACGCCTATACTATATAATCCTTAATTATAAAAAACATGAGATGCACATAAACAGACTGAGAGCGAAAATAAACGATAAACCTGTCCCTACGTCATATCTACTTACACATCTATGTACACACATGTAACCACATTCTGAATCAATATTTGCTATAGGCCTAGGATTACATAATAATTCCTAACCATATTACAAACAAATACAATCAGGCCTAAAAATATTTCCAACTAAATACCTCGGTACTCTATCTACTATACACATCGAAAGGTATGCGTAGAAAAGCCCCTTATTATGCCATGTTACCAAATAGTACCATTGCCAATATCATCATAAATGTCTATCAAAAGGCCACGACTAAAAGTTAAGTCTATTTTAAAACTAAATTCAAGATCATAAAATCCTCGGGAAAACCTCATATCAAACAATCAAATGTATCCAAGTACAATAGAATATCATATACAGTCTACCCTTCTCATAAAATTTTACGACGGTCTCGGATAAAAACTACCAACCAATAATTATTATTATTTTCGTTTCGTACTCCGTACCACCCGCCAATGTACAGAACATGAGTTTGGGTAAAAAAAAATGGTAAAATCAGAAATTCAGCTCCTAACTTCTCACATTCCCATTGTTCACCCCCATATTACAATTCCAACGGCACGACTTATATTCAAAATCCAAGGGTGTATTAGATGCACTTTTATTTACCCCTTGCTATAATGCTATGTACACCGATCTCAATTCCCTGGATCATAACTAAATATCATTCACATACATATATGTATATCTACGAAATTATCCAATCCGGTTTCAATAATAATAATACGTGAAAAAATAAAATATAGTGGAAAAATCCATAAAAAATAAAGGTCGGTTTTCTATACACTACGAGCGATCACCTAATTCTTGCACTATTGTACTTACTTATCACATATATTCCTACACATGTGCAAATTTAAAAAAAATCAAACAGGAAAATTATTATTCAACAAGTCACGGATCAATACAATACGTTGACTTTTACTAGGTGTATGTAATATGTGTGTCAATATATAGCATTTTTGTAAACAATCCTATACGCGGTTTTAATATACCTTGTAATATCGCATACTTGCACAATACTTACAAGCAGACCTACATTGCAAACCAATCGTCAAAGCCCAGAGTTAAAAGTTAAAACACATGTAAAGGATGACAATAGGATGGGAATTGTTACTACTACACGCTCAAGTAATTGCATGTAAGTCTCAGACTAAGTCGGCATTTTAAAATGAAAAGATTTTTTCCTAACTCAACTCTTGACTTAAAGTCAATTTCTTTCATATACATATACACATACACACACAAGAAACACACGTAGTATATATACATCCATGGAACGGTCTTAAAAAAGGTTTGCCAACAACTTGTAAATTGCGAATCAATTTATCTTTATCTTGGTATGCATAGCCGGTTATATCTGCACAGGAGTCCATACCAACAATCATTTCATTCCCGTCCATAGTTCCATATGTACTTACAAATAAACAGACTTTCGCATAGGCAACAAAACTACTACAACGTGCCAAAACATGAGAGAAATGCAACATGAGTAAAAATGAACCAACTTATTAGTACATACTTGGAACATGTAATTGTACAAATACAAATAGTCTCAACATACACATAGATTGTATATATAATAACAAACTACAACCAAGAAATCATTATTACTGCACCTTTTAGCACAGACATAAAAAAATCAAATGGCTAACTCATATGTAATATGAAGCGGAATTACTATTATGTTCAAGATTAAACCAATGGAAAAGCACCTACAACAATAACAACTTGAGAGTGCCGTTTTAAACCGTCACGACTCTCCTCCACCTGCCTCAGCCCATATAAATTTTACATAGGTCACTCACAGAGTGCAATAATCAATAATCATAAATGGCTACACCAGCTCGTTACAAAGTTACAATCACGGCTTCAAAGAAAATCCTGTCTGTGTGTTGAGCATTGTGATCAAAAGTTGCCCATTTAAAAAAAATCTACACTCTTTAATCCTTCCTTATAAGAAAATGCGGGCTTTTGACCCACATAAAAATACTAACTAAACTCTATAGAGCTATAAAGCTGGCACATATAATTTGTTGACAGGAAATTTTTTTTTTCAAGAAAAAAAAGTTGTAAGATAAATTTTCTACTATGCCTCATGTCTGTACAATTATCACTTAATTATATACATAATAGCAAAAGTCCGTAAATTTCCCTGCAGTACAAAGAAGAGATGTAAGATACCGTAAACTTTTACGTATAAAGTATGAATAACTACACTGCAAGATGGAAAAAAATATCTGATCAATGCTCCACATCCTTCTGACTTCGTTCCTTACTCCTTCCCTTGAACAATACAATGTACATTATCTATATATACATGGAATATATAGCATATCTATATAAGGTTAAGGTTTAACATCATCGCAGAGAACCGTAAGATATCTCATTGAAAAAATTATAACATAATTCCACTGACCTGTACATGATTGGCATCAGTGAACTGCAACCCAAAATATTCCTTCTCGATGAGGTCTAACGAGTAAAAGACTTGCTCATACAAATCACTTCCTAGGGCTTTTTTCTGCAAAAAAAAAATAAATAAAAAATAATAACAACAACATTCTAACGTAACTTTTCCCCCAAAAATATTCGATATATATATATATATATAATCCATGACACACGTATATATACATTATACACTGACAACACTGTTAAAATTACCCCATTTTAAACCTTTTTTGTGATAATAATCATTGAAAATACTACATAATTTTCTCACCCCTTTAATAAATAACATTGTGCATTAAGGCAAGCGCGAAATAAATAACCATTTTCTCGACACTCCGAGCAGCAACCAACCAACCATAAAAGCGCAACTCATTCATTTCAAAAAATTTTCTATATAATAATATCCATACATTAAATATATCCTAAACAACTATATAGATACATACATACATCTCCTACTACAACCTCTCACTACACATTCACCATTTATCTACATATATATAACAGCTAATTAATTTGCAATTTGCTTCTAAGCATATGAGATACGCATCAATAATGCTCAACCTCCAGATTACATTAAAAACTCTATCAAATCATAAATCACCTTGTGCATATGAATAAGTTCTCTCTCTCTCACCCACTCTTTCACTACGAACAACAACAATACAATATCCATTGTAGAGATCAATTCACATTATTTCGCACTATCTTCATGCATGTACTATTATGCGAGTACACGCTTTCTCCCATTATTTTTTTCTTACTTGAAGAAAAAAAAATTTTTTTGCTACAATAAAAAAATCTTGTTACATTTTAGTATCTTTCTACTGCACAAACTCAACCTTTCCGTGTCAAAATTGATTAATTTTCTTTGAGACGAATAATAACATACCGAAACTAGAGTTTTCGCATATTATTTAAATTATTCATACACACATATTCTACGCTTAAATATTCCGAACAATAGCTTCATTATTTAAATCCCAAAAACACTAATACCAGAACCGCTAAAACACGACTATCATCCCAAAACCATTTATATAATTTACAGTGTAAAATGTACACGAAAAAAAGCTATAGTTTAGCCATATATATGCATGCACGCAAAAAAAGCAAAACAAAAGCATAATACTATACAGCAAAAACTTTATGACTTTTATTCTTTAACAACCCTTAAACGCTTTTTCAGTTTCCTTTACATATATTATATACTCCATTCCTCTTTATATTTCTCCTCAGCCCTGACGACAGGGTAATTACGTCTGAATGTTAAATTGTCACTTTGGAAAAACACGGTAGCGGAAAAGAGCCATAAAGCTCAATAGAATGATTTTGCATAACTAAGAGAGACATTCCCAAAGGATATGGTGATACCATTACTATATACAATGATGATGATAATAATTACAAACATATAAAATTTCAAACGCAAAAAACCCATAAAGTCTCTACTGCTATATACGAACTTAAAAAAAAAGAAATTAATGGTGTATTATCTACACCAGTGAGCACGGCATCACGGCAACGTAAAAAACACATATATCTACACACAGAGAAATCAAACAAAGCCGGTATGGGATCCCATTAGTTTCATCATGATCTTCCACGTACCATATGCTTTCTTATCTAAAGACCAGACAAATGTTCTGAACGTTATGTTCAGGGCATTTTGATAAAAAAGAAAGCATCGTGATAAAGGGCTCAAATTCAAACATGGCTCAAATTATATAGGAAAAGTATAATATCTTGCCTGTCATCTATAATAGATGCACAAAAAACATAAGCGATATATTTCTACACATAATAACAAATTTTGCAACAACTAAAATACATTTAACCGAAAATAACTCAATTTGGCAAATTTTAATTCGACCTAAAATATTTGACAAAAAAAGTTAAGTAACTTCTATAGAAATGACAACCATTATATTTATATACGTAATTACCGTGTCGTGTATTACATAGGAATGTTTTATACTTCAGAACTTCGCAAACACACTATTACAATTTACACTATGGTTAAATCTGTAGAAAATTAAATGCTTTCAAACTTCACTATATCACTCTATGTTCCTACATACATCCTTTCTATATCCCCATTCCCATGCTTCCACCTGTCACACAAGCTCAAAATTGTAATTTCCTGTGTGTGTGTGAAAACTAATTCGCTTGGGTCCTCCCTGACAAAATTCTATGCCCCAAAAAATTACAAACCACCAAAGTAGAATAATAAGTTACCCGCAAATATATACACATATAGATATAAAAACCTGTCACATCCGCACAAATAATAATAACATGCATTTGCACTTCCATTTAATGCTACAGTAAATTAGATATATGTATATGTAGTAAATAGAAGCAGCAGTCAGAAGACATAAAATTACAGCCAGCATAAAAAAATACATACTGTACATAGCAAACAAACAACAACAGCTGCGAAAAAATTACAGGTATCATGCAGACATCATATAGATACACATGTCAACAGAAATAAACAGAAGAAAGCAAACATTTCACACTATACTCGCAATAATAAGACCACACCACCAGCATTTGTCACATGAGTTGACATTCACAAATTAAAACATTATATAGCATTTGGCAAGGGTGCAAATAATAATGCAAAAATACCTTTTTTTATTATATTACTACAATATACCATCATTTCCCAATGATTCTACCCACACACATACACACACATGTCCTTCCTCATATACCCCCCCCCCTTCTTGTAGAAATTCTCAATTCACCATAACAATAAATCACCCGGATAAAAGGCTGTCTAACGAAGCTTGCAAAAATTCACATTTTTCTTATACAAAATTAGAACGAAATCTAAACGTATTCAGAAGAAAAGAGCTAGGAAAAAAATTCCTTTCAATCCCACAGACTGGCTCATCAACATATTTATATGTAAATATTATATATTTACTTACTTAAGTGACGGACAAGTGTGAATCATATGGTGAACTTAATTTATGCATGTACGTCAATACAATTTTCCTCAAGCCCTCTTTTTACTCGCAACCCCAGCATATAAAATCATCAAGTTTATCAAGTCTATATAATGCCAAGCGAAAAATCTGATCTTATCTTTTACTTACTTGGAAACTGATTTTTTTTCTCGTGAGAAAAACTTGCACAAAACAAAAAAATATACAATAGAATAGAGATACATACGAAAACCTGATAAAAAAATTGCTTTAAGAAGAGTCTCACCAACTCATCACACACCTTCCTCTCTTCTGAAATAATGCAAAGAGTTGATCAATCGCTTGATAACTTAGCATTGTCGTTGTTTACTGCCCAAGCTACACCAATAAACTCATTGTCACAGCATACAAATACATGATGTGACTTCCAAACTTGAGAGACTCAATAGAAACTTGATCAAATATACATATTGAATTTACTGCAAATTTATGGTTACTTTTAAAAAACCTGCGCACTATACATGTACATATTCCGTCAAAGTATGGGTACAAATCCACAAATTAGAGTTTCATTCACATATTCACAGACACAGAGAGAGAGCATATGTTAGTAAATCAGACGATGACAATCTGGTTTCAATTAGTGAAAAATCCTTTTCTCACTTTCCTTTCAATTTAAATAAAATTATATTATCCTATATCTACACAGACAGACACTATTCAATTAAACAAACATTCACTCATTCAGAATATATATGTGTTTCATATTCCAATACATACGGAAATTACATTAAACAGTAATTCAAACAAATTCAATTTATTGATCATTATCATCACTATATAGAAGGAGAAATTATTGAAGTGCATGGTTTCAGCAAGCTGCATATATCCTGCACCATAACCCATGGCATGTGCCAAAACATTCATAGGTATACATGGCACTGCTGTATAGCAATGTGACGTATCCCAATCCACAATAACAATCCCATAGAACTCCTCGAATCAAGTACAGAACAGACGCATGTAACGAACCTGTCAATCATACGGTGCTTTTGCTTTAAAAAACAGTAACACTATGGGACCAACAACCCAAAAACAATTTTTATTCAAGCCACATGCCACATGGCTGCTAATTCAATTAGTAATCTCATTTTCAACATTTCAACATTTGATGAATCATGTTTAAAAAAAATGAATCCGAGCCATATTGTACCCAGAGAAGAGTTATTATTCCAGGATCAGGAGGAGTACAGAAAATAAAATCACACATTGAAAAGAAATCCTTCAAACCATCTGGCCTACTTTGACAGTCTATATATGCATACTAACACTACTTAATGAAATTCATCCCAATAGATTCCATCATTTCACAAAGTTTAATAATTCCCAATAAATGAGAGCGTAACTTGATATGATGGTTCCTCATTCCATTGATTCCATTATAACAAACAAAAGATGATGATGGGCTTTTTCACCTACTCACACTCCCAATCTATCAATATCTATGTATATCAATTCCATTGAAAAATGATGATCATCATTATTCATTGTCACTTCCTCAGCTCTTGCATGACTGAATCGTATATACTGAATGTACTCAAATCTAACAAATATATTTGGCACATAACAATGACTTTTCCCATCATCCCTTAAAAGTTCCTTAGAGACATCAAAAGCAACTTATAGAACTGAAGCATAGAAAGCGCGACGTCAACCAAGAACCAAGGCAAGGTTAGAAACATTTTTTGTATGAAATTACACTTGATTGAATATTGGAAGAGAAGAAGCCTTTTTTACATTACGACTGCTTGCTCATACCAATTCCGAGGAGTTCAATAACTTCAACAACAGCAACAGCGCATCATAGCACACTATCGTTGCAGGCAAAAATATGCTGTCAGTTGTTATAATAATGTGAAGCTATAGTACTCACGGACAAAGTAAAGTCTGCACTAATAGCAAACTGACAATAATAATTAAAGCTTTTAACAAACCCAAGCATAAGCATGTATATATACATTTAAGTAATAAGTGTACATGTGGTAAGGGATAGGAAACTGGAAAAACTCATTCCATTCTCCTTATCTAATTAACTCATCTTGAGAAAAGACAAATGAGAATAAGAATATTACAATAAAAAAAGTCACCGCTTTAGTCGGTCCTTAGCACTATCTGCATAGCTTTATAGGAAAACAAAAGAAATGAACGGGAAATGTTTTTCATTGGAACCAACTCTGATTAATGTGTAGGTACAACATATACATGTATCTACAATATAGCCACCCTACTTTAACAACATTCCTTCAAGTAATCCAGGAGAGGAAATATAGAATCTTTATTGTTGCAGAGAACTGTAATAAATGCAAAATTCCTATAACAATATATTACTATTGTATGTAACCCCCTCTAACCTATAGATGAAGGTATTGAGAAATCTCTGTGAGAATAGTCTCACCATTGAAAAATACTAATCACTCCTACAAATATCTACATTCATATTTACAAAATTTCCTTTTCCCTCTCTCATGCTAAAAAGTCGTCATAAAAAACCCTACATTTTCTCACATATTGTCTTGCTAGAGTGCAAAAACAATTCGTTATGTAAACTTTAAATTGCAAGAAAGAACAACAAGCACAAGTATTAAGTGTCTTCAAAAGTCACATACATATTGAGTTTCAAGGCAGCATATCTTTAGGTGCTGATTGTACGTAGACGACGAATGTTACTGCTGACAGAATAAATACTTGTGAAACACTATTGTAGACATAAGAAAACTAATAATGTACAAAGGTTTAATTTTGTCATCTTACTTGCATAGTAGACATCCATTACTGCATTGGAAAAAAATCATGTGTGTCGGAATGATACAAAAAGAATAATGTAACAACGTGCTAGCACAGTATTATAACTCATACAATTTGCTCATATTTGCAATTAAATAGAACATATATACACACTCTCCCAAATTTCACATCCACTAAAGGTAAAATACAAATTGAAAATAGTCTATGACCTAGCATTAAATTCAACATGTGCATTATTATCATTTATTACTACATCACTCAACTCAATGTATTTAAGCACCATATAGATACATATTTCTTATGTATGTTCATCAACTATATTGGCAACATAGCCTGTCAAGTTAAAATAGTTCCCTTGCAAAGTTCAATATGCCTTGAAACACATGTTCATAGTTTCTATTATTTCCAAGTACTTCTATACTATGAATAAATGGAGTGGCAGTGAACTAATAACCAATCTAGATACAAACTAATTCACAATCCATACGTACACACACACACACATAAACATACAAAACTTATTAGTACCTACAAACTACTATACAAAGACGAATTATTTACAAGGTAAAGTAAGAGGAATAAAAAAAGACAGAGAGGGAATCACAACGGAAAATTATAAGTAAGAAATATACAATACTCAATATAGATTTTCATCGGCCATCAATTTTTCAAACCTATACACACTACAATATAATACAAATCATACAATAAATATTTGCTCGTGTGTTTATTGTTTAATACTTGAGATGTTCCACACAGATAGGAAAAAGAGGTTGGGATTTACCTATATACATCCGTCATCCAATATAAATACAATGTGCTATGGCTATTTAGCTCCGTACATGCCTATATATATAATATTCTAAACCCCATAAATCATTATGGTTACTCCCGCAGTAAATACATACATGGTCAAACATTTACAAAGACTCGACATAGAGCTATCAGCTTTAAAAGTTACATAAGAAGACCACGGAGAGTTAAAAAGCAACAGGAGAAATATACCTTCCCTAACTAACAAACTTAATCATAACTGTTAATCAACATTATTAAGCGGAGGTAGGTGGGTAGGACGTGAGCTACAAAATCTTACAGCTTGCAAAAACCATCATATACCATAGGCTCAAAACTTTTATAAAACCGTATTAGTTATGAAAAAAGTTCATAACACAAATCGTTCCTCGGAAATATGTATATACATCTCTATAGAGTAAAAAGTGTGAGTCACGAATATTTTATGGCACTGCTAAAGTTTAAGGTTTTCTATATAGCTTAACTTTATTAACCACTGACTAACCTCCCACTAGTCCCTCTTGTGTTGTACGATCATATGTACTTTTATGAACTGATTGTTCGACAAATATACCATGCCCCAAGTTTATTTTAATTGACTTGAACCAAACGCGAACATTTTTCAGTAGCTATATAACTTTGAAGATGCTATAAATATAGGTGATGATAATAAACTTTTGACTATATAATGGATACTTATAAAGTTGCACTAAATTCTCTCTCTCCGCACTGTCCTCATCAAACAAAAGAATTAAATGCAATTTCTATTTATTATATATTTTTTAATCTTTAAAACCATAGAACATTCCTTTCAATTATTATTGGTACTAATACATAATTTGAAATCGAAACATGGATAGTCTGCGTAGATAAAGGCATGTACACCACAACAGGCATAGGTACTCCCGACTGTCCCGATCCTGTACATAAATGCATTATTCTTACTGCCGAGGTCTGTATGCGTGCATAGCTAAAGACAAATATCCTTTTATTATGTACTACTTAAAATATTGATTTCATTATATATTGTACACCATAGATATAATATCCCCAAGCTATACAGAACAATCTGCACGACTTTACTTTTACATGAGCTATAAATAATAACTGTCTCAACAAAGAAAAGGGAAGAGAGACACTTGGCAAATATTGTCAACTCGTGCTACAACATAAAATGTTGTGATTGAAGTTAAATGCGCCCATTCATAGACAGCACATTCTCCTCATTTCCATTTCACAGAGACACTCTCGCAGTCAGCCTATAATATTGACAAATATTTCTGAGAAGGGAAATGAAAATTCTTTGAATCAAGAAAATAAATAGAGTGACGCGGAGTGAACACACTATATACTCTCTTACCACACATAAAGATTCATCTGCCTGCATACAAGCCAAGCATTTCAAGCTATTGTTCCAACTGCAGCAGTGACACTTGTCGTAATTTAATACCCACACCTTGTTAGAATCAGAAGAGATCTGAGATTTTATATAATTTCACAGGAAAGAACAAAGGAAGTTGGATGCAACATGCTTTAAAAAGAATATTGCGTAGTTCCTTAGTTAGTCTTCTGTGTCATTGTTTCAGCCCATCTCTTCTTTTTTTCTTATATATATTCCCATCCTCAAACTTTTAGGTATTCCTTTACTATTTCATTGCTCGTTCTCTCTCTCTCTATCTCTCTCTCTGTAATCTTGACCATATAAAAAACTCTCGCTTTAGCTAGTGCATGTTAGGAAGCCAAAGAAGTACTACATAGACGTAAGATACAACCGTGGCATTGCTCCTGTCAAGGAATAAAAATAAATATACACGAGTCAGCAGCAACGAGCAGGGAGAAAGACAGCATGGTGTGACTGGCTAGTGGCTATAGTATAACATATAGTAGAAATGTACCTATGTCTAAAAGTATTTACCTCCACGATTGACTATATAAAGTCCAACTCCGCTTAATACGGTATTTAAGTGGCCACTAGCTTTTACTAGATAGATACAGAAAAAGAAAATGGGAAGTTTATTAAGAGCCCAGCCTGAGGCAGGAATCTCCTCCTTTTGCCTTTTGGCCTTTCTTTTCTCTCGATTCTTTCTTATATAGTACTCTCTTTACTGCATATTTCTCTCTCTCTCTCTCTCTGAGGAAAATCCACGCATATTTTATTATCATCACCAAAGATAAAGATGAGTGTATGTATAGAGAAAATCTAATGGAAAAAAAAATAATTTCAAATTTATAGCAAGTAAAAATTGAAAACTAGCTTGAGAAATTGGAAATAATTTCCTTATTATTATGGAGCTAATTCTAAGGATATGCTCTCCCATATGTGTTAGTATTAGCAACTTGTTTTCTAAAAGTGTACACTTAAGTATCATTACATCCAGGCCAAGGTAATTTTGTAGATCCTTTAAAAAGCATCCTGTGGAGGAAAGAATTAAGGAAGTAAATTGCATACCCTTTCCAAAGTGGATAATGGAGAGAGGTATATATATGTCTAAAAACCTAAACGTTTCCTTTAAAACATTTAATCCTTTCCTCACTCCTGTATGAGTGAGATAATCACAATTTTTTCACCTCTCTCTCTTTCTGTGTCTCTACATTTATATATGCATGATAATTACGTAAAAAATAAGAAAAAGAAATTTTTATAAATCCTCAAAGCGTTAGACCAAGGAGGAATTAAAATTTAATGTGTGAGATCGTTTCCCACTAGTATAGGAACCAAAAAACTCACTTTAATAATTATGCCAAAAGGCTACTGCAAAACGCATCTATACTCAATGTTCACAGGAATTTCCCAAGGAATGTTTTTATTTCTTATACATTATTAAAAAAGGTGGATACACTGAAGTACTGATGAAAATTCTAGACATCGCTAACAAAAATGTTACCATAATTTTTCCTAAATACGCGTGTTTTATTAATTTGTGCTAGACCGGTAGACCCCATGCATAATAAATTACATTCATTTGCATGCAAATCCAAAAAGGAGCCAGCTCGTCTGACGGGAATGATTACACACGAAATATAATGATTATTTAAAACAGGATGTAGCTCAAGCACCAAGTGCTTGTACCACCAATACACAATAAACTACAGATACTATCAGAGTGGTGGGAAGGGAATTAAATAAAATCAAATTCAGAATTAATTAAAAGCGCTAAAATTCCCCACCTCTTAATCTCTTGCAGCCCCGTAACTTGATACATAAGTACGAAAAGAACCGTTAGGTCTTTCATAATAAAACAGTTTAAAATCCAAACTAAAATGGAAGCTTTGTTCCTCTCTTACCTAAATCCCTCGGAGCTTTTTATACTTGTTCGTTTATCAAAACTAACAATTCACAGTACTTCAAAAAAACCATACAGGAATTCACGTTGTAGGAATTAGAAACTGCAAGCAAGGTTTATAACTCCACTAAGGAATATTCAAGTTCATTGTTGAGATTTGGTACTCCATAAGATTAGTATTTCCTTGGTAAAAAAAATTATGTAAGTATGAGGCATTTAGAATGGACGTAGTTGGGATTGTTCTTTTGGAGCCTTCTTTGCAATTTTTCAACGTAAACAGAGGATAATTTAACATATGAATTGTTTTTTGTACAAATGTGACACACAGAGAAGATACTTGTTATGGGAGTAGAGATTTTCTTATAGAATTCTCCCTCTTCACTTCAAAAAATATTAAATCATCCGCCTCGAATTTCTTTGGGTCTCTTATTACACCTCTGCTTCAACCCTGTGGAAAAATACATGGAGGATCATGGGGGTACACACGAACAGCACAGAGCACTACAGATGAGCATTCGTTACTTAACATTTAGTAATTTGCAAGCTGGTTTGGTCGGTTGATAAATAAGTTTTGCCAATGAGCAATGAACGAATGAATATACATATCCACATCCACCCTTTTTTCTCCTCTCAAAGTTATATCTACATATGTACACACAACCGTCCGGAGGAGATTCTCAACTTTTTCAAACAGGGAGAGGGCATATTATGTATATATGTATATATATATACGTATACCTGTAACAGATTTATAAGTCAGCGGATTTACAGTCGTCTCACAGGATTCAATCGTCTCTGACTGTATAATAACTACATCATTTTAATACATGATCGCAGAAAATTACTTGAGGATTGATGGCGTACCTGTCTCAAAGTCTCGGATCAAGTATGTAATAACCGACCAAGTAGTAGGCATTAAAGCTACATAATACTCCTTCATTGTTCATGCACACGCTCCTTTTTTCATACATGACTTTTTACTACTTATTACAAGACAAATTTTCTAGAGATTCTCCCCCTCTCTCATACACAGAGTTCATACATCCAAAATCTTCAAATATTCCAACTTATTGATTTCAATTTAAGCATCATTTTTACATGCATTCTCAATTCTGTGTGGAATCACCCTATGTAATTCCTTTATATATGAGGCACATGCATGCATAGCATATAAATTTAGCATATATTGATTGATAATATTCCGTTAGATTTCTTCCCTCAAAAAATTAAATAAGATGACCAATTTTTGTGAGCATCTCGTGAGATCCGAACACAATAACAAGTATCTTCGCATGTGGATATGTAAGTCACTAAGTAATTCAATTATTATTGAATAATGAAACGTGGCCGGATAACAGAAATCCCATTTAATCTTGAAGCAGACACATCATACACGACACCACCATACAATCATAATGTAGGACCTCTACTCACAAAGTGATAAGAGATTGGAATTGGAGTTTCTGTGTCATGACTTGACAGTCGGAATAATTAAATAATAAAAGAATACATCTCTGGTCTGGTGTAATTATTATGTATGCATATACATACGGTTGGAGCCGTAAAAGGGGTAAAAGCGTGTGGTTTCTGTTATTCGCTAAAAATTCTATATCTGCAAGTATAAAAATATGCACGTAACATATTCAAAACACAAGTGTTTCAAGCACATGACAATGCGATAATTTTATTTTAAGGTCAAACTTATTTTCTGCATATGCAGTCCTCCTCTCCTCTCCTACCCTGCAGTCGGTCTCGATTTGCTTGATCAGAATTTCAAGGGTGACAATGATTATTCATTGGAGGGAGTAGTTAATTGCTATTTCGTATTCATGTCACTACAATCAACTGATGACTGCAAAAGTAAGTAAGTACACCTAAAACTACATTGAACAGATTCTGTGCATATGTATTTTATGTACCGCATCAACTAAATTCATCACAAAACTATCTACATCGCATAGCCTCGTACATTAAAACATTGTTTAAAATCTACATCATTTATCTTCAGCAAAATGAATCCCCTACAATCTTCTGATAAATACGTGACTAATCCCCATCCTATATTTACGATTCCTCATGGTGCTATCAGCATAATAAGAAAGCAAAATCCCGGGAAATTTCTGGAAGTTAATCAGCAGGAACAGCTTGAACTCAAAATTCCATTCCTCGTATTAAGCATGTTTCAAATTATTTCTTTAAAAAATTCTCCAACTACATAAATATTCGTAAAACAAGCGTCACCATAATTATTATAAGCCAAAACCCAACTGCCAACTTCATGAACACTCCCACCATAAATTTCAAAATAACACTTACAGGTATTTCAATAGAAAGATCCGATCCATCCAGCACTATTACTTTACAAAGTAGACAGTTTTTAGACACTTTTTTCGGCGGTTGCTGTGGTGCTTGTGTTGTAGAAACCAGGGGATAGTGTGTTGGGATTTTTTGAACATTTTGCCCAGTCCGCCCCTTTTTCCGTCCGCTCAAAAATCTCAACATGATTTAAATCCTCTCACAAAACAGTCACAAACACCCAAAATAATTACAAATGAATACCTCCTAAATTTTTTCAGTCACAATTTTGTTCCGCTCACGTATACATATATATATGTGTCAATTTATGTACAAAATTATCACTACATTGGTTATAAGTTTGACAAGAAACTCGCAAGAACTTTATTTTGATTAGGTCACATAATGTCAAAATCCCCTATGATGGTTAAAACTAAATAAAATTTCGAAAAAAGTAGAAGCGTCCATTTAAGGTAAAATCAATTTTGAACTATGTTTTAATAAACTATTGAGGCACAGTTTACAAAAATTCACACACTAAAATTCTACTCCAGTCACACCGTGTCTTTACTGAATATTTGATGTAGCAGCAGCAGCAACGAAGAACCACCCTTCTCCCTTTCAAGTCAAAATGCAAATGAAATGATTCAACTCATACCTTTGCTCAGTGAGAAGGGTAAAGCTTGAAAAGTACAACCAGTACCAACGTTAGAGCCGAACTATTCGTGCCCTTCAACTCGCTGGGGAAGTATAGGAAAACAACCAACCAACATATCAACATATACACGACACATGTAGCTTATTGGTCCGCTAAGACTCACCTGCACATGCCGCTCCTCTATTATAAACTATCCATACACAGCTTATAAGGGATCTCCCAAGCCACTCGCTGATCATAGCTGTTCTTTATTAGATAAATGCTTTTGAATTGTAACAATGTTCAATAAAATCGTTCCGTTCCATTCAAGTTTCTGTGGTTGCTATTTCTAGAAACTTTCAGTTTGTTATGGGGTGTACTTAACTGCATCTTAACAGTCCTAGTGGAGTATTGTGTGGTATATAAATATAAGCATGTAAATAACACACGTAAACATTTTCATGTTGAAAACATGTGGTTGGGGAAAATTTATAGGGAACGTGTGTAGGCATATATGTATACATAGAAAACATTATGGGTGGAATAGGGTAACTACTTTCATAACTTATATAGAAAAAATGGGAGATTTTTTGAATAAAATGAGAAACTACTGGGTTTGTATTTCTTTGAGATATTTGTAGAGGAAAGAACTGGACCAAAAGCGTGGAAACAGTATCCGTTGAAGATGAGATGAGGCTGAAGAAGGGGAGACCTGTTGAATCATGAATGGTCTAGGACTTGGGACCAAAGCTGTAAATGCAAACGTATCACCCTCTCAGAACCTTTGAGTTTGCTTCATTGAAGGGTTCTTTATTCATGGGTCCAGCCAGACATTCGGCTTCACAAGGGGCGATCTTTCACATCTTATGAGATTTTCGTCGTTGAGATTTTGAATGTTTAAGTTGAGAAAGTAATATGTACATATATGCACAAAATATTGTTCTATTTCGTAAATGTTATTATGGAAAGAATTTTGGAAACTTATTTCATTATAAAAAGTTTCCATAGATTAAAAATATGCGTTCTCCCCTATTTAGCATCCAAAATTTTATGAATGGTATTTGAAAAAACATCGTTCCCTCTCAAACCGAGTCAACAAAAATCCTGGAAAATGTTTTCTCAGACTGACGAAAACGGGATATTCATATAGATTTGGACACTGAACACTGAACATTCAATCATACCACTAAAATGGGATATGCTATTTTATAGAGGGATGCCTATTTTCAGTGCATGTAAATAAAATGAGTTGTGAAAAACTTCGGGCTAAAATAGAATGGTATAGTATTGAAATTTTACGTTTATGCATTTGCCTAGAAAAATCCATAGCTCTGTTGGCTCACAAAACTAAACAGAATTTATGCTGAAAGTTTCTTGCTCAACAAAATGTTTTAAAAATTTGACGTCTGGAAATTTCAAAGTTAAAAATTCTTCATGGCTTAAGCAGACGCAGTTAGAAAATTAAAGAATTGAAATAGGGACCCTGATAACTGCTTAAAATTTTTATACGTCGTGTGTACTATGGTATAATATTACATAAATAATTGAATGTTTGCATATCACATGTTTTCCCCACATAGACAATAGAAATAGAAAGGCAATAAGCCAATGGATTTCTACTATACCTGCATTTGTAAAATTAACCTTCACTCTTTCAACAAGTAAATCTTTTGGGGCTTTTAACACCCAATCAAAAACTCGAACCTTGATCAAATATACTGATTCAAAACATCACTACACAAAGAAAATGTTTACTTCGTAGTTTACCTTTAAGCTATTATTCATGGCTGTAATTCTATGAAACCCATAGAAGCTAGCGGCTCACCTGATATAAATAGTCGTCGATGGGAAATATGAGTCACCTTAACCGTGTTTAATCATAAAAGTCCACGTATGTATGTATCCACGTGTAAGATACAGAGAAATTTTGAACGGCTGCCTTATATTGACAGCAGCTAAAAGCATTGCTATAGCTTTCTGCTATTACACCTGGAATTTAGTTCCCCTTCACCAGGTAGAGAGTGAGTCATACCTAAAGAGCTTTTAGCACGCAGCTGATTGCTATTAATGCCAAGATTATACTATCCTTGAAGAGCATCAGCGGCAGGTAAATAAGTAACTAGCCGGTAAGTATACGTACAGAGGGGCACCCTGAACATGCGAAGCTACTCTATTACTCGTCAATGTTTAAAACTCTCCAGCCCAGCATTAGAAAAACATACCGCCCCTCTCGTCTCTCATTGGCTTTCAACCGTTCAACGGGAAACACTACAACTAATCAGAAGGGTTGAAATCTATTTAAATATTTCATGAACGAACGAAAAGACAAAAGTAACGGCCAGGATGGACTAACCGCCAAAAACTGTCACTAATGCATTCAGACAAGACAGAGCAGGAGACTAGAAACAAGACCTTCGGTTTTCGGTTCATTTACATAAGACATATACATCATTTACCAAGAAGTATTCATACGAAATGTAAGTGCTGCTATTATTCGGGGATCATCATACAACATTAAATAATTAAATTTTAACAAGTTACTTGCTTATCATTTACTACTGTGTTATAGTGGAAAACATTTACCCTTGTGCACTTAAATATTATCGACTTTTATTAATTGGGACTATCCATTTGTTCCTGCAATAACTAAGTCAAGGTAATGTCTAATGTCGTAGGATATTTTCAAGGCTTGCGTCCATATAAAGCTGTAGGTAAAACAAAGCAGAATTGTCAATTGTCATACATCCGACGAGCGGCACGAGCGGTGTAGGAATTAGTAAAGAAAGCGTATATTTGTAGCAAGCGTTAAGCCCTATTGCTTTGAATGTAACGGACAACAAAATATAATGTTTGTTTATACATGTTACAATTTATTTATTTTTGATTTAATTGTTAGGAACGTGATAATACTTGAACGAATGTGTCAATTAGTATTTATTTACCTTCGGTTTAATTCGTTGTGTTTATAATAGTATTTGTGTGATTTTAGATTCATTTGGATACGAAATCGGGACTCGAGGCGATTTTTGAAAGATTCGTGTGCAGAATACGGGAATACTTTCATCATGGAGGTTGGGGTTGGGGACCTGAGCTTTGAAAATGACTCGCCAAATACTCAAGATTGGAAAAGATTTGGTATTGTGGCTGGTGAAGTGACGGCGGAAGAGAAAGCTTTTTTAATTCGGAATAATATGTTGAGACTGGATGAAGATGGGGAGTACCGTGAGCTTTCAACGTAAGTAAAGATTAGTGGATTAGGAAAGAGAAAGAGTTGATGTTAAGATCAACGATGTTAAGGCCTTTTTGTGCTTGCAGAATCATTGATTCGGATGGAGATACTGATGAGGAGGGAGAGAATGTCGAACCGACGGAGCAGAAGCCTGAAGGAGGGCGATTGAGTAGTTTGTAAGTTTGTGGGGTTATTCTTTAGTAAGTGGTACATGGGTATTTTGTATGGGAATTTAGTAAGTGGTACAAACAATAGCAATTTGTATAGGTTTGTACCACCACAAATTTGTGGTAC